>WBZZ01000193.1:20000-42500 GCA_019918135.1 Paulinella micropora
TTCGGTTTTATCTTCATCTACTTTGTTAAAAATCTTTTAAAATATAAATGTATATATACATATATATGTATATATATAATATATATATATATATATATATATATATTATATATATATATATGTATATATATATATATATATATATATATATATATATATATATATATATATATATAAATTTTACCGTATGCAAGTTTCAATGGAGGAAAGATGAGAGAAATGATGAATAGAAGAAAAAAGAAAGAGAGGAGATTCAGACAGAACCAACGAAATGAGAAAACGAAGAGAACAGAACGAAAGGAACAAGCTCAGAACAAGGACAAAGCTACAGCACATACAAGCAAACACAAACAAACCAGACGGGCAAGGGAGACTAAACTCTGAAAGGCAGAATGCAGACCAACACAGGGCGCAAGTAAGACTGATAGTCAGACAGTGAGACAGCCCGTAAGGAAACTGTAGCACCCTACGCAGGACACTCGCACTCGTAGGCTGTTCATAGCCAAGTACCGGTGGGGCGTGTACAGTGCCTTGCTGCAATATCCTCAAGGACAGGCCCAAGCCTGGCGATCCTTCAGACACAGTCGAGCCAGACCGCACCGCACAGCCCCACCCCACAAACAACATGAGTCTCCACAAGCCACAACCAACAAGAAGCAACAAACATAACCAACCAAACGAAAGCAAAACACGCCCATCAGTAACCATACACATTAAAAAAAAAAAAAAAAAAAAAAAAAACACACACACACACACGCACGCACCACACAAGATAAAAAAGAGGAAAAGAAAAAAAACATCGATTACGGTAAAAAAGGGAGGAGAAAACAAGAAAGGAAAAGAAAGAACAATTCTTTCTTATCTTTTCTCTTCAAGGTCGGCGAACAATGTGGCCTCGGGTTGAAGCACCATACCCACTCAAACTAAAAAAATACCTAAAACTCGGGAGGAGAAAAATGGGCCCACTACCCGGAGTGCGAAAATATTGATTTTAAAATCAATATTAACCCTTAACCGGTTTGCCACTTTTGGGGATCTAAAGCCACGTTTGGGGATCCGACCCAATTTCAAGTTTTTTAATCCCTATTTGTGGTTTTTGACAGTTATATTATTAAATTCAATTGAATTAAACCCGGTGGAAGCTAATTGTGTAAAAAAAAACCGTTCTTTAATAACTAATAAAACCTTGACAATCACTGTCACAACGGCTGCCTCTTACATTTCCCAGATGGAACGAAATGATTGACTGTGTGCCACGGAAAACATTCTCCAGTTCGGCAAAAAAAATAGCGACAATCGCTGCAATAAGCACTGGTACGCTTGCGGATTCCATTACTAGCACATACCGCACAAACCGAGTTCTGCTTACCCGCGCCGCGCATACCATCACTCGCCTCGTTTGTAAGACTTACCAAATGGCCAGGGCATATCACACGCTTGCCCCTCGCTGCGCTCCTAGAACCTCCAAAAAGCCCCGCATAAGACACCAAACCCTCAATAAGTTCCTTGAGCATGTCTTTGCGTGTTTTTTCTTCATGAAACTGTTTGTAGATGATAGTTGTGTTTGTAACCGCAACATCTAACAAACCCGCAAATAACTTGAACCAAGGCTTGTTGAATCTTACCGCCTTCTCAACTCCGTAACGAAGTCGTAACTGATCGCCTGTATCAACGCCGCCCATGTGCTGAGTGTATGTCTTGCAAATTTCAAAACAATTCACTGGAACCGTAGCTCCACCCCCCCCATGCAGCCTCCTTTCGACGTGGCTCATGCTACCCCCCAACACAGTTGACAAAAAATAAACCACCTGGGTGTCTTTCCAAGCAACAGCATGCATAGTGACTCCGTTATGACTCCAAGTGGCCATTGCGAACGTGCCCCGGTCACTATTCTTCTTGACTTCGTCCAGTAGCTCCTTTGCCGCCCTCAGCCTGGGTTTGACAACAGTGCCAATGCAGTTGATGCCCCTCTTTAGGACACAGTCAAAAAACAACTGCAGCCCTGTGTAAAACCTATCTAAAGCGATGATCCTGCCGCTTTGGTCGATGCCGGCTAGGTCTAAAAGCTTCACAACAACTGCATACGCCATTCCGTGCCCAGAATCGTCCTGCACCGTTCCCTCACCCTCATAACAAAGCAGCGTATAAAAATAGCCTGTTACTGAACAGCACAGAGCAAACAGTTTGAATCCCCATTTGATGGGTTTTTTCGGTAAGTATTGCCTGAGGTAGGTACGCCCTTTACTACTTGAAAGGGATCATTCCCTCGTCGATTGACACTGGCACCCACTGACCCAAGTCCCACAGCCTAGGAAAATTTTCTTGTATAATCTCAATAAAGACTCGAACATTGAAAAGTTTGTCATACTGAGGGGAGTCACGAGGAGCTGCCAGACGGTCAGTGAGATGAACTTGAATAACGTTTGATATTCTGATACCTCACGTACCACATGATGCTTGCAAGGTCTGGCCACTGCCAGAAGTCTGACACAGCGCCAATCCAATAATCTGTTTCAGCAGGCAACCCCATCACCCCCATCATTATAAGGATCGCCAAAAATGAAAGTATGTCAGATAGTGTCACGGGTACCCAAGGCCGCTGACGCTCTGAGGGGTTGAGATTACGTTTCCAGGTTGCATACTTGTTGGTGTTTCTTGTGACATTCTGCCAGAATTGCGTGGGTAAGATCATAAAGAAAATATCCACCATACTGAGGAAGTCGGGGGAACGCACAGAAAGTGATGCCCTGGACTGCACTTCGAATGCCGGCAGCTCGCAAATATTATTTGCATTAGGGGAGTGTCAAAATTCCTTGTTTTTTTGGCCTATTTTTGCACCCCCCCATCCCCATAAATCATGGTTTGTGGGAACAGGAGGAGTTGGGAGCTCATGATACAGTTTTTTTGGAATTCACGCAAATATTTGCGTTAGGGGCACACGAGGAGGTGCAACACCCACCTTTCATTCTTTGACATCTTTGAACTCACTGGCAGGTAGGCTATCGCCTTCGTCAATCTCTAGTGCCGGATCCTCCTCCTCGTCTTCACCAGACCCCTCATCTTCTTCGACATCATCGTCACTGACAAGTGAGTCGCTGGGATGAGGGGCTAGTTTGTTGTCCATATCTCCTTCTTTTTGATGCTCTTCATCGATTGAACTACCCGACTCATCCCCCGACTCTGGCGGTCTGTTGGAAAACAGTACAGTAAGGAATACTGACAGCCAACGCCGATGCATGTATGGAAGTACAGAAATCTACTATACTTCCAGCATCGTCCTTGGCCGACAACAAAACAGAAGCAAATTGCACAAAATAGCTGAAACCAGGTAGGGATAGGTACACATAGTCATCGTCATCAGGGTCGCTGGGTATCAAGCCGTCCTCACTGCAAACACGCAGAGAAACCATTCGACATCACAAGAAAAATTCGAGGTTCAAGAAAAACAAGTCTACCCAGCATTTATTGCATTTTTGGCATCTCCGTCGATTTCCTGGCCTTGCCCAAGTATGCCTTTATCGGCAGAGCCACTCCCTTCAATTCTGTATTTGATAATCTCCGAAGCAATCATCATGGAATCGTCTTCATCCTCCGCATCCCACTTCATCCAAAACTTGTCTTTTGTACGACCATACTGTCGAGAAACAGTACCCTCAATCTCCCTCGTCTTCCAGTCATCAGGCCATTTTTGTTTGGCATAAGCCTCACCAAATTCCCTGACCGGAAGACGCACACGGTGCGCAGACATGATGTTGAAAAAAAAAAAAAAGGTCCCCGCCACGTAAAAAAGGCAACGAAAATTCGTGAAAAAAAGTGGTTGGTGCCTGGTTTCAGTTTCATGTTTAAGTCACTTCTAGAAAAGCTATGACATTCTGGTTTTCACAGATAGCTTCCCCAACACGTAAATATTAAATTTGCAGCGTAGTACAGCTTGTTTCGATTGGTATTTATGTTTTTATTCAACTCAAAAATTCAAACCACTTTTGGGGATTGAAGCCACTTTTGGGGATTGAAACCGGTTAAGGGTTAAAAATGAATATTCTTAAGAATTCAGGACCGGTTGTAGTGGCTCAGGATCAAACTAGGGCGTCCCCCAGTAAGTCCCCCAGTATACCAGTTCAAATATTTACTAATTCAATGATTCTGATCAACAGACACGCTCCCGCCACAGAAATCAAAAAGGAAAGTAACGTTCGTAGTGGTAATGATATGACTGAAATAGGTAATACCTAAAAAGGTAGCCAGTACCAGAAATGTCACAATATGACTAGTACTTAGTATTAATATTAAGGGCCGCTATGACTAATTACTCTCCCACTTCCTAAGCTCCCCCTAATTTTAGGAATGAAGGCCCGCAATGAACAAAATTAAAACGATTACTTTAACAAATAATATTAATATTGTCTCAAAACAGAAGATGACGATCCGCCACTTCCGACCTAAACCCGCGTCACGCCGTGGCTAAGTCACTACTCGGACTGTCACGCCAACTTCTTGATCTCGGCCGCGGTTAATAAGCCTACCAGTTGAAAGTCCTTACTAATCACCCGATGCCCGCGCGTTGAGAATGCCCTCCCGGAGCCAACGAGCCTGAATGCGAGCTGATCGCGCGATCGTTGTTATCGCCCCCCGCCTTCCGGTTTGCTTCTTCTTTCCCCAGCCGCACGCCGACCCCCGCCTCTTTACTACGCTTTTCCTCCTTCGCCCATCCGAGCCCCTTGTTGACTTCCCCTCCTTTCTCCTCCATCTCAGAGTCGTCCTCGTCCGAGTCCGATGGGTCCAATAGATAGTTGTTCGCAGAACCGCTGTGCCGCCTTCATGTTAATGGCGAACTCCTCCTCCAACTCCTTCTTCACCGCCGTGCCAACGCTTTTTAGCATGTAGGCCTTCACTGGCCTCTCCTCACTCTCAATTCACTGTCTGCTCCTGGCATCTTTTTCAGGGCACTCAGCTCATACTTCCTCTTGTTCAGCAAGCTCATCGCCTTACTTATGCCCTTCTTCTTTTTCTTCTTCTTCTTCACTCCTTCTCCCTCCGAGTCACTAGAGCTTTCATCCTTCTTCCCTCTTTCTTTCGCCTTCTTCCTCCCCTCCGAGTCTCCTTCTATCATCTTACAATTCAAGTGGTCATAGGATGATCTCCCCCGCACTTCGCATACTCTTTCGTACACTCAGCAGCAACATGCGGTGCCTTTCTCTCGACAGTTAAAGCAAGTCTTTGTCTACTGTTTCTTTTTTCTTCTCTTCCCTTCTTCTGTGTGCTTGAACTTTCACTTATCCCATACTTGCACCCCCCTGTCCTCTCAAAAGACAAAACATTTCCCATGCATGACTCCCTCTTTGTGTTTAAAGTCACATGCCTTCCCTTTCAAGCACCCTCTCGCACTCTGAAAGAACACAGACACCTTCTCAGTGCTTGCCTTAGCAGCATAAACAAATGGAATTGTCCCTAATTGAATTGTCCCTCCTTCTTTCTTCCTTCCTTCTCCCTTCCCTTCCTTCTTCGCTCTCTCCTTTGTCCTATCTATGTCTAGTGCTTTCTCTTGCACCTCTCCCCACCAGTGTTCGAAAGTCCACTTGTGTTGCTTCTTACTAACTGAAAGGGTACTCAACCAAGTGCTACAATCTGTTCTCACGCTTTCAGGAGCGTAACAAGGATCTTTCAAAGCTCTCGTTATGATTGTTTCGTATGTGATGTCAGTGGTTCCATGCCCTTTCATCTCTAACTCCTCCACTAAGCTCGCCAACTCATCAAACTGAGGTGCATAGTCCTCATTCTCCCTCATCTTCCATTTATGCAACGCCTATCCTGCACATCCTCTGCACTCACCTCTCCAAACCTCTGCACCAATCTATCCCATATCTCATTCACAATTTGCCCAAAGTCAGGAGAATCATCTCTCACCAAGTCACTCACACTTCTCTTCGCCTTACCCTTCAATCTCCCATACACGAACAAGAACGCTCTCTTTCTTTGTTTCGTCACCTCTGCCTTCACACTCCTTTCATATCTATGAGCCATCTTATTGTTCTACTCCCTCTCTAACTTCTCTTTCTTAGTGATAGCTCTCTCTTGGTCTGCCTTTTCCTCTTCAGTCTCAGCTGATTCTTGTGCTAAAGGTGAAGCTAACATACTCTCCCTCACCTCACTTACCTTCCTCAGTCTTTCCACAGCCTCTTTCAACCTCGTGCTCGCCCTCTTATCAGCAACACTTGGTGTGCTTTGCTTCATGGTTAAAGGTGATCTCACTTCCCTCTCCTCCCTATCTTTTCTCGTCTGACTCACCTCCCTCACCCTTTCCTCTTCTTCATTCTCGTTTTCTTTTTCCCCATACCCATACCACTCTTCCCAAAGCCACATATACTTGGGCACCTCCTTCCCTTTGGATTGCAAGGCTGTCACATTGTCCTCATGGACCATACGATAATGTTCGTCGACAGGTTTTAGGGCTCCCTCTAAACCTTTCTCCCCTAGTCTCAGCAAAACAGCTCTCCTCCATGCCTTGAATTGTCCTTTCCCATTATAAGCTTCCTAATTGTTTTCCCCTTGTACTACGTTTCCCCTCCGCTGCACGGTGGTAAGTTGGTACCTTTCCTCTTCTAACGGGAACGACATGTCCAAAGCAGTTGCAATGTCCCAGTTGACTTGCCTCAGCCCACGCCTCCCTTTTCCCTTTTGATTTGTGCTTCCCAGCACTCACTCCCCTCTTCCCTTGGTAGAAAGTCTTCGGTGCTGCAGTGACCACCGACGTCGTCCACGGTCCCTCCCTTTTCCCTTTTCCCAATCAGTCCCTTTTCCCTAGCCACAGATCGCCCAGATGACACCTATCCCGCGGTTGCCCTTCTGGCCTGAAGGGTCTTGGATCCAGCTAGCTTCTTTTCTGGTTTGCGCTTCAGGGTGTTCAACGCTCAAGGCCTCATAACCCTTAAGAATTCAGGACCGGTTGTAGTGGCTCAGGATCAAACTAGGGCGTCCCCCAGTAAGTCCCCCAGTATACCAGTTCAAATATTTACTAATCCCCCAGTATACCAGTTCAAATAAGTATTTACTAATTCAATGATTCTGATCAACAGACACGCTCCCGCCACAGAAATCAAAAAGGACAGTAACGTTCGTACTCAGTGGTAATGATATGACTGAAATAATTAATACCTAAAAGGTAGCCACCAGTACCAGAAATGTCACAATATGACTAGTACTTAGTATTAATATTAAGGGCCGCTATGACTAATTATTCTCCCCACTTCCTAAGATATTATTAATAATATTGAAGAAAATATTGATTTTATAGAGTGTGAGTTTGGATACAACCCCAAGGGGTAATTACACAACGAACTCTTATTCAAGATCTCTACGGCTGCATTAAGTGCTGACTCCAGAGAGCAGGTGAAATACCAGTAAATAGCAGAGTGGTCACTTCGTTTATTTACGTAGATTTCTACTTGTTTGCAGACTTGGGTTGCAAAGTACGGTCACGACTGAACGTAGATTGTGAGTTTGGTAAGCTTGCGCAACTTGAAACTGCTTGTAAAGCAATTGAAGGATGGCTTCAAGTCCAACTTGTAGTTCAAATGTCCAGGATTTGCATCTGGGTGTATAAAAAGCTTCATCTGTTATGACTCTGGGCTCATTTTTCACCTGTTCACGTCCTTGTCAACAAATTTACCGCTATGACTGTGTCACGGTAAAAAGGACAAACATGCAGTGATATGGGGAAAAAGACAATTCATAGCAGAATCTTCAAATTGATTGTTTGAAATGATTTCTGAACGACATCGAAAACTAGCGGTTGGTGACTTGAAGTCGAAACGTCGTGCAGAGAGAATTTAATGCCACCGGCCGGTCAAAAACAGTGAAAAGTCAACTGTAGTGATTTTGGCAGGTCGTTAAAGTGCTCAGTCTGATAGCTCCCCCCCTCTCAGACCTAACGGTTTATGAGCGATGCCTGATTAAAATCTGTCTGTGTGGCCAAACCAAACTGCCAAACTCAGCTCCTAGCCTGGTAATAGTAAGTCATCGTTGCTAAATTATTGATAATATATAACGTTATTAATAATCACTAGAATTTAAAGTTAATAACTTGATTTATCTCTGGCGAATCTGACATAGTCTGTCACGAGTCACTGGTTGACAATGATGTTAATAAGTCGCCTGAAGCGGACGGAAGGAAGGGAAGCGGAGGGGGGGGGTGGTTAGATATTATTATTAATTCAATTATATAAATTAATTTATTAATTTTTAAGTTTTATATATTAATATATAGTATCAATTTAATACTAATTTGTTACTTATAAATAATACTTGATATTAGCAATGAAACGTTTATACAATCTTTTGACAGCAGTGACAAATCAATTTAGTTTAAATTATTAAAAAACTCAAAGTTCTAGAAGTTATAAATTTGTTTAACTACGTGAGGTATTGTTTTGATAAATTATTACTTGCCACTATAATTTTACATCATTCAACAGCCTTCGTTTTAAATTTGTTAAAGAGCTCCTTCCTGACTGCGTCAAAATCAATATTACCTTTTGCAAGTCCACCAAACTACCTGCAAATCAAGCTTTTGCTCGTGAGATAATCAATCTATGGCAAGCAGTTGCTCAAGAACCGTAGTGTTTAAGTTCCCAGGCCCGGTTTCCAATTGGAAACGATATTAATTTACTTTCCGGCACAAGAAAAAATAATAAAATGATATTTATTTATTGAAAATTACTTATATTATGAACAAACTAGACATAAAGTCATCAAAAATTTAATACAAAACTTAAAAATGAAAATGTTCTTCTCAGGCCGCCCCCTCACACCTAAGTCACACAAAAGACTGTTTCCAATTGGAAACGACATTAATAATCACCTGAAACAAACCCCCTTTTCTTTTTCCTCGGGTCTCCATGCTTAATGTGCCACGCATGACACCCGCGACCCTTAGTCCCACACAGCGGCATCTCGGGCCCGCAGGTCTCACAATAAAATGACGTGATGATCTTGGATGAACTTCCCTTAACAAACTTACATACCCTGCATCTGCGTCTTTTCGGCCTTGCGGTGGATTGATTCCACGACTCCCCTGCCTCCCTTTTGCGTCGAATTGCATCACTCATAGCCACCAGAGGGTACATAGCTAATTTCGTGTGAGGAAGGTTTGGTTCGGGACCTCGGAGGTTCTCGCTAGCCGGGCTAAGCATAGCCCAATCAATCTCAGAGGCTTTTTTGGCTGTTAAGAGCTCGTTTGCAACCAAATTTTTGAAAAAGCCTGGCCTGGTGGTTCCTTTCGAACGCAGATAAGTAGAGATGGTCGTGGTACTGAAGTGCATGTAATGAAGGTAAGCGTTGGTCATAACAAAGTCCATCAAAATCAAGAAATCGTTAACTTTCCAATCCCGCACAACGACATTCAAATTCATGTTTGCGTGCCCTTGACGAAGAGAGTTGAAGCGATCCACCGCATTGAAACATTCGTAGTACTTAGCAACCACGTCACACCGCGAAACAAACGCCGTACGCTTACTGAATCGTGCCTCTCGTGCTTTGCCCCCCAATGTAGTGCCGCAGGTGGCTATGATTTGCTGCATATTGTGGTCGTTCTGATTCACTGCCAACAAGCGAATACCATCTTTAGTGCACGTGGCTGACGCCAAATCGCCTTTGTTGTTCCCTCTGGCATGCCATAAAGTGAATTTGGGATAATTGCGGGTAGCCGTCTTTACCATTCCAATAAAATCTAGCCCATGCACCTTGACAACGACTGCTGTTCGTACACTAGCAAACCACGAGTCTCCTACAACAATGCGACCTGTACCATGCCACGGCTTGACTAGTCTCACTGTGGTTGCTGTTGTGACACCCCAATCATCTACCCCTGCCTTTGCACGATCTCGATCTTTTCCTTCTACTACACATTCCATAGCAATACAGATGCCTGTTTCAACGCAGCAGGTAGTATGGTACTCACGGCCCAAAGGAATGGGCTTGCGTGGGACGTACACCTGACCAGGCATTTCTTTGCCTGTCCACTTGCCCATCGACTCGTCGACAGTCAGGCAAGTGCCAGGCATGATGGCATCATTGAACTTCTTATTGCACTCTTCCATCAAAAAACGCACAGGCAGAAAGGGATCTTGTTCAGTGGCATCGGGTCCGAAACGCAAGCAGTGAAGGATAGCTTCGAATCGATTTTTTGACATGAATCTGCCGAAGTTGTCCCCAGGCAAACCGTCTGGCCCTACCTCACCCTCGTCCATCCAATGTCCCCTGCGCCTGCCCCTATCTGCAACTGAAATTTTGACAAGTAACCCCAGGAAAACAGCAAATTCCTCCTGTGTTATTGCTTTCTTCAACCAAGAGTCTTTCTGTTTAGCTATCTCCACGTTAGTAAATTCAATCAACCGACTGATAGCTTTTGGAGGCATGAAGTGCATGAAGTGTCTATGCAAGAAAAGAAAAGACAAGGAAAAAAACAAAGAAAAACATGACAAGAAGGTGCAAGTAAGTGCAGCAAGCAAAGGAAACATAGACAAGACAAGCACTCGAAATGAATGACTTTGGAACTGAAAATCTCTGAACACACAAAACTTTTTTCAAACCCAACAGCAACAAATGGTGCACACACATACATACTGTTCAGTGTTGACTGGAAATGAGTGAAAAATGGCAAACAGCAGAGAGATTGGGAGAAGTTACTGAAGAGGGGAAGCGTTTGCGGCGCCCTGTAGCCTGGTCTTGGGCTGGAAGATCGGTCTGTCTGCACTCCAATCAACAGTTTGTGGCTCCAACTTCCAATGAAAACCGTTCTTTACCAACTTGGTGTCCTCGTCATACACTTCGCTTTCCTCGCAGGGGCAAATATTGAACCCAGTATGCGTTTCCTCTTCTCCTACTTCGTCAGTGTCTGAGGCAGACAGATTGTGGTCTGGCTCAGCTTTTTCCTCCTCCTTCCCCTCCTCTTGGTTCTCCTCGACTGTCTCCTCGTCATCACTGACATCTATGAGGACCTCCTTCAAACTAGCATCAATACAGGAAAAAGCACCCACTGCCTGCTCCTGTTCAGCACGCAGAACATTGGACGAAAAGAAATAATCCTTGTCGTCCAGATTCAGCGTTACAAGTGCTTTGTGGTGTTTTGTTTCCTTGTCCTTCAATTTCCCAACAAGCCTTATGTCCCCAAAAACACTTTCTCCAAATTTTCGTCTTGCCCAAGGCTTTCCAAGTTTCACAGCAGGGACCGAAACGCAGCTCCCCACCTCCATCTTTTTTCGAAAAATGCCTCAGACAATGCAAAAGTGGGAAAAAAGGGGTGGTCAGTCAAATGCCGATTTCTCGAACTTCTACCAACCGTTTTCGGAACAAATTTTACACGTCGCTTCCCACAGTCTTTCCTGAGCCCTGGAAAACATCGGAAGTCATTAATTGAGCAGAATCCGTGAGAATAAATTTTTGGAAAACCGTTGCCAAAAAACTGTTTCCAATTGGTAACAAAAATTTCCAATTGGAAACTCCGGGAACTTAAACAGTAGACTCAAACTGAATATTTTGACACTGTCGTTGCGCGCATTAGCACTAGGTTGATAGCTTTAGCTATGATAGAGTGCTCGAAGCTGGATGAGGGATCGGTCTTCGATTTTTTGCAAGCAGGCTCCTCGTCACATCCAGATCGTCTCGCCGAGCTGTTAATAGCAGCCAGAGCCACATCCACCATTTTCATCGCTATTTGGTGATAGTTTTCCTCCTTACGCTGCAGCGCCTCTGACAATATCTTGCTTTCTGCGTTTGTATTTCCAGCAGATCCAGGAGGTCCAGGCTTCCCTGGTGGACCGGGTTTCCCTGGTGGACCGGGTTTCCCTGGTTGACAGGGTTTCCCTTGTGAACCGGGTTTCCCTGGTGGACCCGGTTTACCTGGTGGACCGGGTTTCCCTTGTGGACCCGGTTTACCTGGTGCACCCGCCGGCGGTTTACGTGTTGGTCTCTGCGTTGCTTCCCGGTTGTTTGGCGCCCTGACTAGGTGATAGGGTTATGTCTATATGAGAATCATCAACCTTTTTGTTCGATGTGCTGCGCGCGCGCTTCTTGCGTCCTGCATCACGACTCCACGCACTGGCATCATAATCGCCTGCTTGCATCCACTTGTCAGTCAAGGACTTCACGTATTCGGGAGATCGCAGCGCAGCCACGTCTTTGCAATGTCGTTTGAACGACATAAGCTCAGGAATCCCCTAAAACTTCTTCTCTTCCTCCTCCTGGTAAAAGCAAACTGATAGCGTCGGATACTCGTCAGTTGGTGAAATGTATTGGATACGCAAGCTTGCTATCTTCCAGCCCGAGGATTTATGTTTTTTTGATTTGTTTCTGAACTGCACATCGACTTCCTGAGTGAGGAAGAAATCATGCTTCCACTGTTGGGATTTGCAACGCTCTACCGGAACATTGCTCTTGGGCTTATTGATTCTATACCAACTCTCTGTAATAAATACCGTCATCGTTCTCCTGGCTTAGACAGCGCACCATCCAAAACTGCGGCGTTCCAAATTTTCCACTTGAACGAGCAACAGCGCGATCCAAAAGCAGTTCTTCTCTTCCCTCCTCCTCCTCCTCACCCCTACCCGTCTCCTCCTCGTCCTTTCCGCCCCACCTCCTCCTTCTGTCCCCTCCCCACCTCCTCCCCCTTCCTCACCTCCTCCTCCTCCTCCTCCCACTTGGAAATCCCACATCCTCCTCCTCCTCCTCCCCCCTCCCCACCTTCTCCTCCTCCCCCGTCCCCACTTCCTCCTCGCCCTTCCCCCTCCCCACCTCCTCCTCCTCCTCCTCCTATTCCTCCCACTTGGAAATCCCACTCATCCTCCTCCTTCCCCCTCCCCACCTTCTCCTCCCCCCCCCCCCCTCCCCACTTCCTTCTCGCCCTTCCCCCTCCCCACCTCCTCCTCCTCGTCCTCCTCGTCGTCGCTGGTCTCGGTGCTGCTCGCACTGTTGCTCCTGCGCCCACTCTTGCTCCCGCTCTCACTTGTGGTCGGCGGACTGCTCGGGCTTGCAACGGGATCGTCTGTGCCAGGCTTCGGTCCAACAACTTCAGGAGTTTCCTCCTCGTAGGAATTGTAAATGTCGTCAATAAATTCTTCGTCCAGATCAGCCATGTTATCCCTGTTCATACAAACCAAACATACATACATACATACATACATCACATTACATCACATTACATCAGTGACACATTACATTACATTTTATGACTATACATATATATATATATATATGTATATATAATATATAATATATATATATATTATATATATATAATATAATATATATATATGTATGTATGTATGTATGTATGTATGTATGTATGTATGTTATGTATGTTATGTATGTTATGTATGTTATGTATGTTATGTATGTATGTATGTATGTATGTATGCATGTATGCATGTGTGTATGTATCTATGTATGTATGTACATATGAATGTACATGTATATGTACATATGTATGTACATATGTATCTACATATGTATGTATGTACGTATGTATGTATGTATGTATGTATGTATGACATATGTAAGTATGACATATGTATGTATGACATATGTATGTATGACATATGTATATATGACATATGTATGTATGTATGTATGTGTGTATGTATGTATGTGTGTATGTATGTATGTATGTGTGTATGTATGTATGTGTGTATGTATGTATGTGTGTATGTATGTATATGCATGCATGTATGTATGCATGTATGTATGTTATGTATGTACGTATGTATGTACGTATGTACGAATGTACGTATGTATGTATGTATATATATGTATGTATGTATGTATGTAATGTAATGTAATGTAATGTTGTTATTGTTGTTTTGATTGTTTTTGTTGTTGTTGTTGTTGTTGTGACATAATAATAACATCATGTAGCATGACGTAACATAACATAACATAACACAACATAACATGACGTAACATAACATAACATAACATGACATCAAACTCTTATCGAACAAATCCTTGCTCTTGTTTCCCCTGTCGGAGGTAGAAGACCAGCTCATGTTATTCTTGCGCTTGATGCACCTCAGTCGACACAAACGTCAAGTGCTGCCTTCGACAGCGCCAGTGTTTCAGCTGAAACACGGGCGCTGTCGAGGCGCGCTGGTAAGGCAGCTCAGTTCTTCGACAAAGTCTTGAAAGCTATCAATCATGATGTTCAAGAAAGAAGGAGCGGGACCGCTGGTGCTCTGACGATCGATATTGAAGCTGTCTTGCGACATTCGCCATGGAAGCAAATTCTCGCACGCGCAGAAGAGGTCAAAAGCACAGCAAAATTTATATTCACAACACCTCGATTGCATCTGCACTGGAAATATGTAAAGATCAGCAAGCAGCTTGCAGCAAATGCAATCGAGCTGAAGAACATGGCTGGCAGGGCACTCACTGAAACAATTGTTAGAGTTCTAGGTATATTTATATATATATATATATGTGTGTGTGTGTGGAAGTTTCATATTGCAATTACTATGCTAATGCTGCGCTGTCGCTGCTGTACCATGTTGTTGTGATTTCTGTATGTTGCGCTTATTTTTATTATTATTATTACTACTACTACTATTATTATTATTATTATTATTATTATTATTATTATTATTATTATTATTATTATTATTATTATTATTATTTATTATTATTATTATTATTATTATTATTATTATTATTATTATTATTATTATTATTATTATTATTATTATTATTATCATTATTATTGCTGTTGACATTCAAGACAACAAAAAAAATTGATTTTTCTGTTTTGGTTGGAATTTCAGTTTTGGTTGGAATTTTGATTTTGGGTGAAAATTTGAATTTTTCAAATTAACGGCTATATTCGTCCGCAAAATATCGTAAATTTTCGCGAAATGTTACAGTTAAATTTGAAAATTTGAATTTTTGTCACAAAAATGAAAAACTGTCACAAAAATGAAAATCTGACACAAAAATGAAAAACTAATTTTTGTTGTTGTCTTGAATGTCAACAGCAATATTATGGACACCGTGATAGCCCAGTGGTCAAGTTCTACCATCTGGGCCCTGTCGCCAGTTCGATTCCCGTCGGTGCCACCAGTATTTTCATTGAACATACCGGTCTATTTCTGGACCAGTATTTTCATTGAACATACCGGCCCGTCTGGAAGTGTTGGAACTGCCCTTGCGGGGGTGTCATTAGAGCTTATCGTCAATTCTTCGTACTCCCCTCACGGGTGAGACGATGGAGGCGCATGTGCAGAAATGCATCAGCCATTGACAGAGAAGCACTATTATTATTATTATTATTATTATTATTATTATTATTATTATTATTATTATTATTCTATTATTATTATTATTATTATTATTATTATTGTTGTTGTTATTGTTATTGTTATTGTTGTTGTTGTTGTTGTTGTTGTTGTGACTTTAGCAAAAGATATCCCCCGTCAGACTGCTGCAGACATGCTCAAAGTCACCCCTGGTTATTTGGATCAATGCAAGATGAAGTGCATGGAAAGAGCAGTAAATCCTTGCATCCCCAAATCTACCTTTGAGACCCTGCAGAAAAAGCCAGGAAGCAAGAAGAAGCGTATTTCGGATGAAGAGAGGATCACGACGAGACAGTGGATGCTCAAAAGGAATCCTTCCCGGTCCGGCGATACTAGAGAAATAGCTTGGATGCTAAAACAGGCAGTAGATTTCTACTTTCAGGATTACCGTGCGTCTTTTGAGTCCTTGATGAAATTGGCAACCGAGCTTTTCCCCAAATACAACGAGGCTGAGTTTAAGCAAGCTGCTCCTTCAAACGTGTGGGAACGAAATGTGAAACTTTATGTGACTAGCAAGTCAACTGGCGTGAAACAATACAAGTGTGAGCAAGATGGGCGTGTTGAATGCACCAGGCAAATGGCTCTAGCTGCTAATGTAGAAGATAGCGGTATCGATTGGGGCATGCTTAACCGTGATGACGAGGCAGTGGTAACTAGTACTGAGCCAGAGGTGGATGATATCAACGATGACACTCTTTACCATCCTCGAAGCTACAGCACCTTTTATTTTAACATTCTGAAAGATGTATCGATCCAGAAGCGGCCTCCGGAATGTCTATGTGGTATGTGTGGTGACCTGGATTCAATCAAAGACAAAGTCAGGGACCTTGAAAACAAACTTAGCAAGGACAACGACGAACCAGGCACTGGGCCAGGTGAGCCATTGAAGCTATGGAAATGGGGAAAGCATAAGAACCGCCAGAACGCTTTGAAAAGCGTTGAAGGTGAAGCTTCGATCACGTGAGCTTCAATGGAATGATTCGCAGCGACCGGAATCAAAGAGGCGAGAGCAGCACCTTGCACCCCACGAAGCGATGGTGACGCTAGACTTTGGCGGGATTTAGGACAGTGACGGCAAGCCAGTATCTATCTTTGGTGCGACATTAACTACTCGCCCTAGCATCGATGAGCAAGTACTACTTCACCAGTATGTCTGGATAATCTACACAAAGCCTGATCGCCCTGCTAGTGAGACCAACAAGAACTCTAACACAATACGAATGTGCTTGCGCGAGATTGTAGATCCTGCCAAAGCAGTGCGTGATAGAGACACAGGAACAAGCCTGCTGCAGCAGCTATGCACACTCGTTACTCATCTTATTTTTCGAGGTGACACTGGAAATGGCTTCCGTGGGCTACCACTTTGTTGGTATTATAGCACATTCTTCAGAGACTTCAGACTGACTGTGGAGGTTATTCCATACTGTCCTCGCCATGCTTACGGCCTCACCGATAGCGCGCTTGCACTTCTCAATACCTTCTTTAACAGGCTGAAACGTGTATCATTCTTGATTGGTCCCCGCGCTTTTTTGAAGCATTGCACCAAGCGACCAGCCCAAACATGGTCACCCCGCGACTGCTACTCAAGCGAACGACCGTTCTGTTTCGGGAGTTCATGCCGTCCCAATACATCCAGGTTCCGCCCAAGATGCCTAACACGATCAAGTTGGGGAATGAGAGGCTTGGTGTGATGAAAATTGGATATTTCGATTTCAACGTGCAAGGAGAGAACGGTCAGATTTCACATCCTGTAGGCATTATGAGGGTGCGTCAGTTTGCTAATGTTGCAAAACATCCTGATGAGCAAAATCCCGCGATGGTGTGGGATATGCGCCCAGGCATGGCAGGAAATAATTGTCAATCCTGCAGCAACAGAGCGGGGCGGACCATCCCCCTTGCAATTTACGATTGCAAGATTTCCAGCTGCAGTCAGGATCGACAGCTGCCGCAAGATGACTATGCAGGCGCAGTACTTAATAATTTAAGTTGCTCTATCCCATTTGCAAGTATAATATTATGAGATTAATCGTAATAGATCATATTATGTTCTGTTCCTTTCTAAGAGTTGAACTTGGTTGTTTCTTTGATTTATTTGGATTTGTTTGATTTGAATTTCATTTAGTTTTCTTGTTTGATGTGGTGCTTTGTTATGAAAGCTGTACCAGTGGCACCTAGGCCTCGACATTTTCGTGGAGGACAGCAGCGTGCAGGTGACAATGAATGCAGCGCTTTAATATCTATGTTGCATGTATAGTTAGACACTTTACCTTGATTTACTTCTCCCTTCAAGTGCGTTTAGGATTAGTGTTTATGTGACACATGCTTTTCTAATTTGGACAGATGGACAACCTCGACGTGGTGGCGGCGGGCAGCAGCATGCAGGTAATATGCCACCTGAGGCGCGCTCTAATATATGTCGCATGCGTCATTTTTGTGTCAATGTATAGCATTCAGAGTGTGTGTTATATATTACTATTCTGTAACAGGTCAACCACCCGGGCCTGGACGTGGTCGCGGCGGGCAGCGGCGGGCAGGTCGTGGCGTGCAGCGAGGCGGGCAGCGCGGCAGGCAGCGCGGCGGGCAGCGCTCCCGCCGAGTGTCTTCAAGCGAAGAGGAGGAGGACCAGGATGATGGGGAAGAGGATGAGGAGGAGGATGAGGAGAAGGATGAGGAGGAGGATGAGGAGGAGGATGAGGAGGAGGATGAGGAGGAGGAGGAGAAAGGAGAAGTGCAACGCGAAGGAGTTGCTGGTAACAGTCGCGATGTCCAGCACCCGCACAGTCCTGTGCAGCATGCGCAGCAGATGGAAGATGATAAGAAAGAAGAGAAAGGTGTCGGAAATAATGTCATAACCGAGATCCATGTGTGGCTGCTACTCATGACCAAAATGCAACTGTGCACGCTCTGGATGCGAGTTAGCAGCAGCTACAAGAACACACTGTAATCAACTAGCAGACTGGGAACGTGGTCGACGGCGAGCTTGGTGCAGGTGAGGAGCTTCCTGGTGTAGATAAGTTCATCGTGTTTGAGTGGGTAGATTACGACGGTGACAGAAAGAAAAGAGTGAGAAGTAAATCGAGGAAGAGAACAGTGAAAAAATTCCGCTTGGGGAAGGTAACTAAGGTGGACGTTGATGGTGATGATCCAAATGTTGACTCAGTAGTCCTTGTTAACGTTTGGGGCCATCCATCAGGTTCAAACCAGTATACAGGGAAATATCTACCGGCTTGGTTGCATGGTCCAGAAGAAAAGCAATCCATAAACGATCCAAGCACAGAGGATAAAGAATTCAAAGCTTGGGAGAAAGACGTGTTGGCGTCGCACATCATCTCACTCGATATCTGCATGCAACCGTCAGGTGAAAGTGAGCTGTCATCCTTACAAATCGCATCGACCGATCAAGAACACATCACCTAAAACGATATAATCGTACTTGAAATGTTATTATCTTCAATAGTAACTGTGTTTTCAAAGCCCTGACATAAATGAATTTTAATTTATTGAACTCAACATTAATTTTATTTGCTGAAATATTAATATGATCAACTTAAAATCAAAACTTTTGTTTTGGAATAGTTCGAGCCATGAGTTTGGCAGTTTGGTCACCAAATGACACAGATTTTAATCAGGCATCACCTCATATTAATATGTAGTTAGCATGTAAATAAACGTAGTGACAGTGGAAATCGGGGCGCTCTAATGCGTTCAAGTTGAACTAAAATAGTTTTTTTTAAACAATTTTTTATTATTATTTATTAATACTAATACATGTCTTGACCTACTGCCCACTCAAAAATCAGTTGTTTATGTCATGTATTGCTCACAATAACTATAACAATTAAAGACAAGACGTTCTGATTCAGTAAGGTTTAAAAAAAAAAAACACGATGACAGACGTTAATGAAGAAAGTCAAGTTGGAAACTAGAGTGGGCAGTTATATCTTTACTTTTTTTTTAAGCTTGCGGTTCTTTACTCTTAGGGAGCCACTTTTTGACATAAAAAATGCATGTTGTTCAGCTGAGCCGGCCTTCACTTTTTTATACTGCAGTAACTAATCATGGCAGTTTTTGACCGATTTTTGTGGTGTTGATTTTTGGAAGAGGTAGTGAAATTCCCATGTCAAAACTGGTGTCTGTGTACTCGTTTTCGTTGTTGATATTTGTAGCTCCTTGTATCTTTGGTGGTCTTCGCTTTTGATAGTTCAATAGGATACTAATTCAAGAACACTTGTACAAATTTTTTCAATAAAATTCCTCTTCTGTACCGAGACGATAAACTTACTTGGTGTCTGGTGGTATTTTTTTGCAATAAAAAATGAAAAGTTATGTTTTAGGATTAGAAATCAGTTTGTATAGGACTATAGAATGTCTAAATCTGTTTGTATACTTAATACACGTAAATCAAGTTCACAAAGCCTGTCCTTGGTAATTTGAATACACAATGAGATTTCAAACAGCGATTTTTCGATGGTATGTCTGACTTGATGCTTCAAAAAAGTCTGACTTTATATTTTTAGACACACAAAAAAATAAGCCACAAAAAGTCGGGAATGTTCAACTAGTGAACATAAGAGTTAAATTAACTACTTTCCAGCAACATTTAATGAATAATACAACTCCTCTGAAGATTTTTTCATTTTTGCTTTGATTCATTACGACCAAAACATCTAAAAATATGAAGTCAGACATTTTTTGAAGCATGAAACTTGCATTTCAGGAGGTCTGTGCACATGTTCTGAGGCTTGGAATAGCATCACAGCAAACAAAAACATCATTTTCAACCGCAATATAAAATTGAAAGGAGCGATGCGCTCTCATCGATTTTCAAAGTGACACACAAAAAAATAAGCCACAAAAAGTCAGGAATGTTCAACTAGTGAATATAGGAGTTAAATTAACTACTTTCTAGCAACATTAATGAATAATATAACTTCTATGACGATTTTTTCATTTTTGCTTTGATTCATTACGACTGGTTTTCACTTTGAAATTGCTCAGCATATACAAATGCAAATTTAATGAAAAGTATATACATATGTTCCTTGAAACTCAGTGAACTGAATTCTCACGTTCTTCATTCATTATGTGTTCCTTACACATCAGAAACTAGTTATGTATATAGGATCCTCTGACACCATTTTCCCAGTGTTATTTCCCCAGCTCTGACATCATTTTCCCAGTAGAATTTCCTAGGCAATCGTGAAACTTCACGCTCAAAAAATTCGGACCGGAGGGACTAGGTAAAAAGTTACTGGTTAGATGCAAGAATGCTTACTACGCAGGAACGAACATACCTACATTATTTTCTTTTATATAGAATTCAAAGTAATCACTTAAATAAATTAAATAGTACATTGAAATAAAGTGATAACTAAACAGTCATTTATTAGCTTTTTGATGGGCAGCTAACTACACATGTGAGTAGAGTTGCGTACAGAATGAGTGACTAACGATGGGTCAGTGACTTGTCTCGCTAAAAGTAAGGAAAAGGAGAAAAGAGAAAGATGTGTCTCTTTAGGGAAGATGAAAAAGAATTGTGTCGATGTGTAGCGCATTGCAGACGGAGCCGGATCAGCCGGTGCCGGTTACCGGGATGCGGAAGCGGGACTGAGACTCGTGAGAATTGAGGCGCAGTAGCGATGCGTTGATATCGGGGAGCTGACCGTCCGTCGAGCCGTAGGAAGCTATAAGCTAGGCCCACGGTGGCCATGTACCAATTATGCCGTGCCGATATAGTTCGATCATTGAGAATGATTGTTGACCTGCAGGCATAAGAGGCGATCAAGGACAGTCTTATTGCAGCGATACTCTGGTCGTGGCGTAGCTTGACTAGGGAAAATGGCGGGCCAAGTGAGAAAAGCGCTGGGCGGTGGCGGGTGAAGCCGATACGATGAGTAAAACCCACTTGAGAGCGATGGAGGGCTGTTCCTTCGATGTTGCCTGCTTATCTTTCTGGAAGATGTGCAGTGGGAAGGTTTCGCCGGTGATGAGGGGGCCTCGAAGACGTTTCTGGCCGGGGGCCGATAGTTACTGTCTGGCTGCCCCGTCAGTTCTGAGTTTATTGTCTATGTGCCTGAGTCTGACACTGGATGCCGGCCGGCATCCATTTCAAGTCACTTTCAAATTCAATAAAAATAATAATATTCAAAATTTTCTTAAAATTAATATTAAATTTTTCATTTCATATATTAAAATCAATAAAAATTTAATACAATTATTAATATTACCCGGCCGCTCGGTCAGTGTCCTTACCCCCCCCCCCCCCCGAGACTTTAAGTTAGTCATTTTTTGTGTGATGCCCACCGGCAACAAATAACTTAAACTATTAATATTTCAGTAAAATATATTATTTTTCATCGTACATGCGAAAAACAATGCCAACTGAGGCCGCTGTATGCACCGTCATAATTTTTTTAAATGTAATTCTGTAAAAAGTATTCTCATATTTAGGCTGCAAATTAGAAGCATGAAAATATATGACACTGAAGCGAAACAAAAAATCACGTTTTTGAACACATAAATAATTGAAAAATAAGCTCAACTAAACTATCTAATCACTGTTGTGGGGACTGATGATGTGTAAGCACAGAAAAAGATATACTCAAATATATGGAGGTCAAATAGTGTAGGAAAGACATAAGAATAATGAGATAAATAAATATACAATAATTTTGAAAAATAAAACTTTCTTTTCAAATAAGTAAACATAAAAAACAAAACCTGTGCACATTTTTCATATCTCTAGCCTATAAACTAGCTACATATAGACGGAGAGAGCAAGACAACAAATGAAACCTCTCCCAAGAAGGGAGCGAAACCAGCTAGTAAACCTAAAAAAAGGAGCATCTATGAGGAAGTTGAAAGGAAAACAACATACCTTTGAAGCACTCAATGCAACTCCAAGAACGAAAACCTAGAGCCAGCTTCAAAACATTTTAACACACAAATGTACATACATAACATACATAAATGGTATGAATTTCGTAAAACATTTGATTAATTTTAGGTGTAATTGTACATATTATTCCTTCCAAAAACTGTGTATTCTCTGTATTTTTCTTTGTGATTCTGGTGTGGAGCACACATATAGAGTTATTGTTTACGTGCATGTGCAACCATAGTAGTAACATGAGTTGCGATTGAAAGAAATGTTTCAAAAAACTGT
>WBZZ01000193.1:70000-77500 GCA_019918135.1 Paulinella micropora
TATTATTATTATTATTATTATTATTATTATTATTATTATTATTATGGAGGGGTGCACAGTATGGCACCCCACGGGAAGAGGAGGTGGTTGGGCCTCTTCCCACTGGTTTCGAGGCTATGTCGTTGTGTTGGCTCCGAGGCTATGTTGTTGTGTTGGTTCCGAGGCTATGTAGTTGTGTTGGTTCCGAGGCTCTGTTGTTGTGTGGGTTCCGAGGCTATGTCGATGTGGGTTCCGAGGCTATGTTGTTGTGTTGGTTCCGAGGCCATGTCGTTGTGTTGTTTTTTATAAGACATACACCACGTGGGATCAAAGGGGTATTTAAATTCCGCGATCTAGGGGTGGTGACGGGTTTCGAGGCGTCCCAGACACTTACCACAAAACGTCCTCATGCGCTGGCAGACCGCATGAAATGTCTGCTACCCCTGTGAGTACCTCCATGCGGGACCTACCCAGTCTCGTGGAGCTCTCACGCGGGGAAGATCAATCATTTGTAGTTGATTTCCTGCAAGGTACCCGACACTGTGCGGGTAGTAGGGACTTCCTTTTGGGGCCTTCTATGCAGGATGGTTAGAGTCACTCTTCCCTCCCCAACATACTCACTGTAGTCCCTGTTGGGTCGAGGGATGGAGGCGCATGGCCCTCGGGCTCAGCCATGACAGATCAATATATATTATTATTATTGTTATTATTATTATTATTATTATTGAACATACCGGTCTATTTCTGGACCAGTATTTTCATTGAACATACCGGCCCGTCTGGAAGTGTTGGAACTGCCCTTGCGGGGGTGTCATTAGAGCTTATCGTCAATTCTTCGTACTCCCCTCACGGGTGAGACGATGGAGGCGCATGTGCAGAAATGCATCAGCCATTGACAGAGAAGCACTATTATTATTATTATTATTATTATTATTATTATTATCCCTGAAAGGTGTTGGAGAAGGGGTTTGGGGGGTTTGGGGGGAGGGGCAAAATGAAAATTGTGTACCCCACCCCCCCACCCACCCCCCCCCCCCCATTTCCGCACCCCTGTCGGAATAAATCATGGTTTGTGGGAACGAGGAGGAGTTCGAAGCTGATATTTGCAGAGTGGTCAGCCCCAGACTCGATGTTGATGCTGATATGATTTTTTTGGAATTCACGCAAATATTTGCGTTAGGGGAGTGTCCTGAATGCCAAAATTCCTTGTTTTTTTTCGCACCCCAATCGGAATAAATCATGGTTTGTGTGAACCAGGAGGAGTTGGGAGCTCATATTGGCAGGGTGGCTAGCTCCAGACTCGATGTTGATGCTGATATAATTTCTTTGGAATTCACGCAAATATTTGCGTTAGGGCAGTGTCCAGAATGCCAAAATTCCTTGTTTTTTTGGCCTTTTTTTGCACCCCCCATCGGAATAAAATCATGGTTTGTGGGAACGAGGAGTTGGGAGCGCATATGGGCAGGGTGGTTAGCCCCAGACTCGATCTTGATGCTGATATAATTTTTTTGGAATTCACGCAAATATTTGCGTTAGGGGAGTGTCTTGAATGCCAAATTTCCTTGTTTTTTTGGCCTTTTTTTCGCACCCCCCATCGGAATAATCATGGTTTGTGGGAACCAGGAGTTGGGAGCTCATATTGGCAGGGTGGTTAGCCCCAGACTCGATCTTGATGCTGGTATAATTTTTTGGAATTCACGCAAATATTTGTGTTAGGGGAGTGTCTGAATGCCAAATTTCCTTGTTTTTGGCAGTACTTGCCGGTGCCTCCGGCAATTAAACGTACCCTGTCGACGGGGCAGGGGGGGGTCCGGGGGGCCCTCCCCCCCGGGAACCCCAGCCCTGTGATTGTACGTACCCGTTCTGGTCGCGGGCGGCATCCACACCTGAAAGTTGAGGTTTTTTGCCACCAGGCCCTTTGCGGCACCTCCGGCAATTCAACGTAAAGGGAAAGGGGGGGTCCAGGGGAGCCCTGCGATTGTACGTACCCGTGCTGGTCGCGGGTGGCACCCACACCTGAAAATTGAGGTTTTTTGCCACCAGGCGCCCTTTGCGACACCTCCGGTAATTCAACGTACCCTATCGAAGGGAAAGGGGGCCGGAGGGGGGGGGGGGGGGGGTGGGGGTCTAGGGGGTCCTCGAAAAAGTGATAAGAAGTGGGGCTGGCGGGGTTTGGTGCGCGCAGCGCACCGGTAAACCATCCTTTCAGGTGTTGGCGCAGCCCCTAATTATTATTATTATTATTATTATTATTATTATTATTATTATTATTATTATTATTATTGTTATTATTATCATTATTATTATCATTATTATTATTATTATTATTATTATTATTATTATTATTATTATTATCATCATCATCATCATCATTATTATTATTATTATTATTATTATTATTATTGTTGTTGTTGTTGTTGTTGTTATTATTATTATTATTATTATTATTATTATTATTAATATTATTATTATTATTACACACTAGTCATTTCAAGCATTTTTAATTCATAGTCTGCTATTTTCATATTTTTTTTCTGGGTTGAGTCCTTTCTAGATTTTTTCCCCTGGAGTCTTCACTTAGGTTTTTCCGCCCTATTAGCGACTCCAATGTTTCCGAGAATATTGATGAATACAGTGATAACAACTATACTAGCGACATGAAGACTGGGGACTACCTAACCAAGAGGGACTCCTTAATCTCCAAGCTAAGGTTAACCAAAAGACAGGAACACAAGTTCGGAGTAACGCAGTTATAATTATATGCAGGGCACGGCCACCTTAGGCAGTCATGCTTTGACTCAAGTTCGCACTCTGACGACTTGATCACTGCGAATCATCAACAACATTGAGGTGCTTTTATTCAAGTAAAGTCAGCATTTGTGAGTGATTTAGTAAACTTGAAAAGTTAAATTTGAATATCATGATAAATAGTATTATATATATTATATATAGCTGCGCATGCGCTGCGTACGATAAGGCCACGGTGAGCAAGTAAGAATGCCACTGGATCGCGAAGGAGGCGATATTAATAAGTTGTTAAGGCAGTTAATAATGAGACGAATGAGATCAAGTTGTTTCACCAATTAACTTTTAATAAAATATTAAGATAGTAACTGAGATTCAATTCCCTTATTCTAGTTTTATATTAATAGTAGTTATAAGGTTAGTTAACTAGCTAGATTACCGGTAACTTACTGGTACTAGCTCCACAATTTTCTGGTTGAGATTCATCAATGTTACCCATCCGGTCCTGCAACTGATTCGTGCGCGTCGGCCATGTTCAACCAAAACCACGTGGCAAATATGATATATTTTCTTAAGTGTCTTTTGATCATGTTTGGTTAGACTGTGTTTGTAAAACTTGATTTCTTTATAGGTAATCAACACAACTTACTACAGGTTTGTTCCTTGCAAATGACACAACACTAAAAAATATATCATTTTTTATTACAATTCAACAAAGGTGCTTCATGAAATCAGTGAAGCATCTGATCACTTCAACTTGTGGGAAAATGTTACTAGTAGGAGAGAAGTTGATTAAACAGAAAAACAAATGTGTGAAACAAATGAACTTAAAAAAATTAACATGATTGAGACACAGCAGCCTGCGATGAATTTTGTGAAACGTTGTCACATAAATGTCTGAATGTTGGCAAACTTTGTTACAATTTTTTGTGCTTACACATCAATTCATTTAGGATGCATCAACTAGGAATCACTTGACACACAAAATTGAACCAGAAGCTTCATCACGAAGCTGTTGCTCTAAAGTTTCAAGGAATTTTTGTTCTACATTGTGTGAAAAGTAGGTAATGAATCTCACATCGTGTCGTAATTATGTTCAAATGTAGATTTTTATTTCTCACTAAAATGCTTTTAAGGCACTAAAGTGATTTTTGCATCCTCAAGTATGTGTGTTCTCAACACAGACAGGTACTATTGATTAAAAAAAAATTATATTTCGAAAAAAAAACAAATGAAAAAAACTGAATCTGAAGTTTGTGAAAAACAAAAAATGTCATATTTTGAGAATGACTCAGTTTTAACAACGTCACCTGAAAAATCTGTAAAATCAAGTTCAAATGATTTTTCAGAAAATTAAAATATGTCATATTCCATGACATGAATGCTTTTGAGTCGACAATCAGTGTAACCAAAGCGCTAAAAGTATTTTAGGCTAACTTTTTTTTTCAATGACTGAACAAACTAGGTCAATTGTCTTTTTTTTTTGTTGTAAAAAAATCCTGGAACAGTTTTAATCCTACTAACACCAAAAAAAAGAAGTATGTTTTCCAGCATGCTGATTGTTTTTTTGAAGCATTGAACAAATCTGGTCAATGTGAGCGCTTTTGCATTGGTATTGTTTGTGAGAACGTCCTAAATCTGTTTTGGGACGTTGTAAAACTAATGAACTCATTTTTTTTCAACAGTTCTCAGCTTTTAGTTAGATCAAGAACTTAAGTTAATGTCTGGAAATGAAATTGAAGGTTCATGATCAGTTTAACTAGTTTAAAAACATTAAAAACGAAGAAAATGTTGACATAGAGATGAATGATCTTGTCATGAATTACATTTTGTTTTATTTTTTGTTGTGTGATTCAGTTTAAATCTATCTTTCTTTTGATTTTTTAAAAGTTAAAGTCATGTGTGGTTGTGTCTGAACTAGTTAGCATGTGATGTGTAATTTCAATTGTAAAAACGTTACTATGTTTTTGAATTTTCATATTAATTTTTGCAGATTAATGAATGCTTGATCGTGAAAATTAATATGAAGAAGACAAGCAAACTAAAAAAATTTTCAAATATAGTATATTTTTCTTTTTTTTAAAACAGCATCAACTTTCGGTTGAGTCTTGCAGACAAAAAAATATGATATATTTTCATTTCATGCAACTGACACAGAAAATGTGAGACTGGGAATTGGAATCTTACATTCTTTTTCCATCACATGCTTCGTCTGTGTCTTTGTAGTTCCTGAAGAAAACCTTGCTTCTTAGATTTAAAGACACACTATTTAATTTTGTTTATCTCGAAAGCAGCAATGTAGTTCCTGAAGAAAACATTGCTTCTTAGATTTAAAGACACACTATTTAATTTTGTTTATCTCGAAAGCAGCAAGATGTTCAAAACAAACAGAAAGATGAATCTAAAGAAGAATGGAAGCTGGAAGCGACCCTAGAAAAGTAACGCTTTGTAGGAAGAAGAAAAATGAAGACAACGTCAGTCCTTGCAAAGTGTGCATCGTTCAGTCATGCATGAAATGAGAACAATGCATGATGTGTCAGAATTGAAACTGCATTCTCACAAAGGGTCGTGTGCCAGCAGTTCATTCAATGATGGAATTACACTGACCTTGCGTTTTGATTTTTAGTGTTCACTAACTAGGATGACTACGTTAAACAGGATGATAGTTTGTTTGCGGAGGGTTCTTTCTGCTCCCCAGGTTGCCACAACGGTTTGCATGACCTGATGAGAGTAGTAGTCCCTGCTCTTCCAGCTTCTACTAGTTCTACCCAGTAATGCACTTGGATGCGGGCACTGTTTTCGAAATATGTTATTATATTTTTCGAAAGTACTTTTTGCATTAAATTGAGTTTTTTGTTTCATTGTTTTAATTTTGCCTGAACGTTTTCGCGCCTCCGGACCGATTCAAGAATTTCCATCTCGTTTGCACCGGTACTTGTAGTGTGTTTGATGACGTCAGTTCCGGAAAATATGTTATAAAAATCACCTGCTCGAGCCAAAGTTGCAAGGCTGCACTGTTTTTCGATGGCTGAAACCGCTTTCATGATAGAAAATTTTGATACATTACAGATATTTTTTCCACGAATTGCAGTACGTTGGCAGGACCAAGCTATAGTACATGTACGTCGACGTCGATGTACATGTACATATGCATGTACATGTACAGTAAACGTTACTAGAGTTATTGTCTAGATTGCTTTAAATTCTTCTTAAATCTAGTTAATCTAGTAAAGAGTTAATATCTAGAATTTAATCTGTCAGACTCTAGCTGTCTAGAAACTCTAGAGACTAGTCAGAAGTCTGGAAACTAGGGAAAATCTAGAAAATCGACAGCATACGGCTAGAATTGGCCTCTGTGCCACCGATGGCATTTTTCCTCGTATCAGTTAAATGTTCGGTGACATTTTATGGAGAAAACTATAAAGTTTGGGTATATCTCCTTTTTCCTGTCCGCCACTGAAAGTCTTTATGCCAGAGTACAGAATAGAGTAGATACGGCTGAAGGCATGTCCACTTGGTTTGATACCAATAGAGGTGTAAGTCAAGGGTGCCCTCTGTCCCCTCTATTTACTGTCTTTACACTTCTGATTTAGCCAATAAATTACGTTCCACTACTAAAGGAGTTACACTCTTTGCTCAAGACAAAGAACTTTCCTTTCTCTATCGTTAAGTTGCCTTTATATATCGATGACATTGTCCTATTATCTAACTTTGCCCATGATTTGCAGAAACAATTGTTATTTTCAATAATAAGAATAAAGTCACTCACAATTGGACTCGTATGGGACAAAATGTCCGAGAGGCAGAAGCCTACAAATATTTGGGAGTTATTTGTGATAAAAATTTTTCTTGGAAAATGATGAAGGCTGATAGGATAAAAAAAGATAAGCAGTGCACAATATGGTACTTGCTATGGGAATAAGAAGGGGGGTTGCACCTAATATAGCTATGCAACTTATTACCTCTTCAGTCTTTCAGTCAATGGATTGGGGGTCTGAATTTTGGCACCCAAAAATTACATAGGCAACAAAATAAATTATTATTTAGCTCGTAAAATTTTGCGTGTACCTAAAGACTTTCCTAATATTGCCTGTCCAGGGGAATTAGGATTATGGTCAGTAGTTGGAAGAGGGAATATGAAAAGACTTTCTTTTTTAAAGTCCCTGCTCTCGTTCCCTGACCACAGTTTGCTTCACCATATGTTCAGGATCAGTTTACTGAATACTTTAAGCAAAGCTAACAATAATTGGGTTGGAAGGGTTATAATACCTTAAAATGATCAAGCCTGATTTATCCACAACTGATATGCTATTTATTAAGAATAGCCCTAAAACCACATTTACAATGCTCATCCATAATTATGAGCAACAGGAATGGTCAAAAATTTATCCATTTCAAACTTATCTTTCTATAAATCAGTAAAGAATAATTTATCCATGGAACTTTATTTAACGAAAGGTAATTATGAGGGTGGGAGAAGATTGATCTCTCTCGCTAGAGCAGGTTGCCTTCGTTTTGGCCTTTCTCATAGAGGCTTCGGTACTCCTGGGAATATTCCCTGTGGAATCTGCACAACAAATGGACATTCAGAACTACATGTCTTTAATGATTGCGCTTTAACAATGCCTATTCTAAGGTCTCTACAACTGAAATATTTTGGTTCGACCTTTTCTCCCGATGGTAATATTTCTAGTAGCCATCGGACATCTTTATAGGCACTTGGTCCTTAAACTCTTCTTTTCATAATGATGTTATGAGGGGTTTTCTGAAGGACTT
>WBZZ01000193.1:102500-105000 GCA_019918135.1 Paulinella micropora
TCATGTCATGTCGTGTTATGTCATGTTATGTTATGTTACGTTACGTTACGTTACGTTACGTTATGTTACGTTACGTTACGTTATGTTATGTTATGTTATGTTATGCTATGCTATGCTATGTTATGTTACGTTACGTTACGTTACGTTACGTTACTTTACGTTACTTTACGTTACTTTACGCTATGTTATGTTATGTTATGTTATGTTATGTCACGTTTATGTTATGTTATGTCTTGTCATGTCATGTCCTGTCATGTCCTGTCATGTCATGTCATGTTGTTATATTATTCTATATCATGCTATGTCATGTCATGTCATGCCATGCCATGTCTGTCATGTCATGTCGTGTTATGTCATGTCGTGTCATGCTATCTTGTTGTAGCTGCTCAAGCTTCACCGACAGCCTCGAGTCAAAATGCACGCATGGGTAAATACATGCATACATACATACATACATACATACATACATACATACGTACGTACGTACGTACGTACGCGTATTCATACATGCATGGCATGCATGCTTGCATGCATGCATGCATGCATGCATGCATACATGCAGACACACATACATACATACATACATACATACATACATACACACACATACACACATACATACATACATATACATACATACATACATACATATACATACATACATACATACATACATACATACATACATGCACGCACGCACGCATCCATGCACGCACGCACGCATGCATGCATGCATGCATACATACATACATACATACATACATACATACATACATATATACATACGTACATACATTCAGGTGGACGCATCTCGTTTTCGCAACAAGCGTGGCTACACTGAAGAGGAAGAAAATCTATACTACGACCAGGTAAAGGAGAGATTACCTACCTACCTACCTACCTACCTACCTACCACCTACCTACCTACGTACCTACCTATGTACCTACCTACCTACCTAGCTCGCTACCTACCTACATACCAACTGCTTACCTACCTACCTACCTACCTACCTACCTATCCGCCATGCATATTCGACGGTCCATGACTATGTATATATATATATATATATATATATATATATATATATATATATATATATATATATATATATATATATATTCGGCGAAGCTGTCTTAGCCATCGGAGGAAAACACTATCTATCTATCTATCTATCTATCTATCTATCTATCTATCTATCTATCTATCTATCTATCTATCTATCTATCTATCTATCTATCTATCTTTCCATCCATCCATCCATCCATCTATCTATCTATCTATCTATCTATCTATCTATCTATCTATCTATCTATCTATCTATCAGCATGTCTCACTTTTCTCGCGATTTGAGAGCGCTATTAACACTGCTCACATTGCCATTAGAACGTCTGTAGGAATCATTCTTACCTATCTATCTACCCTCCCAGACGCAGCAGCGTCTCAAGACAAAACAAAAAAGAAAAAAAAATGGTGGTGGAAAACAGTGTTGAGAGACAGACGGACTAGTATATTATGCGGCTAGCCACAAATTTGACGTGTTTTGCGGGCGAGCCGGGCCGGCTCGCCCGCAAAACACGTCAAATATGGCGCGCCGCATATGTAGTTTTATCGGTAACCTGACCACGTTTTGTGGAGGTGAGCGATAAAGGAATTTCGCCGTTTTCGCGGAATGTTCCCGGTTCAAGATTGTGAAGGATGTTAATCAGTCGCAGCTAACTGCCATTGCCATCATCAATGGTTATACGTGATATGATGATCAGTAGAGTTATTGTTATGATTGTTATTGGTAGTGTTATGTTGCGCTAGGTCCGGCAGCGTGTCAGGAGCCATTCTCATTATCATTATCATTCTCATTCTCATTCTCATTCTCATCATCACCATCATCACCATCTTCATCATCATAACCATCACTACCACCATCATCATCACCTTTCTCACCATCATCCAGGTCAACAACGCATCAAGACGTCTGTCGCAACTAACTTCCAAGCGATGATCATTATCATGATCGTTGTCATTATCATTCTCATGATCATTATCATTATCATTATCATTATCACTATCATTCTCATTCTCATTCTCATTCTCATTCTCAGTATCATCACCATCACCACCATCATCACCACCACATCATCACCACCATCACCACCACTACCATCATCACCTTTCTCACCATCTTCCAGGTCAAACAACGCACCAAGACGTCTGTGGCAGCCATCTTCCAAGCGATGATCATTATCACTATCATTATCATTACCATTATCACTATCGTTCTCATGATCATTCATTCTCATTCTCAGTATCATCACCATCACCACCATCATCATTACCACCATCACCACCACCACCATCACCATCACCTTTCTCACCATCTTCCAGGTCAAACAACGCATCCAGACGTCTGTGGTAGCCATCTTCCAAGCGATGATCATTATCATTATCGTTACCATTATCATTATCATTACCATTATCATTTTCATTCTCATTTTCATCATCATC
>WBZZ01000193.1:135000-137500 GCA_019918135.1 Paulinella micropora
TTTTTTGTGTATTTCCGTTTCTTTCCATGTTTCTTCTTTCTTTCTGTGGTCAGGTTTCCCCAGCGCAGCAGCAGCAACAACAACAACAGCAGCAACCGCAACAGCCGCAACAACAACAGCAGCAGCAACAGCAGCAGCAACAACAAAACCAACAACAGCAACAACAACAGTCTCCGCAGACATTCTCTCTACAGCAACAACAGCCACAACAACAACAACAACAACAACAACAGCAGCAGCAGCAGTCACCCATTGAGCGCGCCCAATCCCAATCTCAGCTGAAAGTGATCATTTCCACCCTTACGTCGCCTTCGCCTTACCTTCCGTCCTCCCCGCCGCCCTTCGCCACCTCTCGTGAAAACCTGCCCAAGTCCGGCAGTCTGCCCCTCACAGTGCCTTTAGGAAATTTAGATGACCCGGCCATTCTGTTCGCGGCATGCGAGAGCCACCAGACGCTGCCCTGCCGAGATCCGCTGTACCCGACTGATTTGTTCACCAGCTTGCTGACCACGCCGGTCCAGACGGCGCTGAGGTGGCAGGCCGCGCGATCTCCTTTGGTCAAGGTGCCACCACAGGCCATCAATCGCATACGAGGTACACTCTCTCTCTCTTCTCTCTCTCTCTCTCTCTCTCTCTCTCTCTCTCTCTTCCTCCCTTGGGTGAGCTGAACTGAATCTCAACATCCTACCTACCTGCCTACCTACCTACCTACCTGCCTGCCTAACTGCCTGCCTACCTACCTACCTACCTACCTACCTACCTACCTACCTACCTGCCTGCCTGCCTGCCTGCCTACCTGCCTGATTGCCTACCTACCTACCTACCTACCTACCTACCTACCTACCTGCCTACCTGCCTAACTGCCTGCTTACCTACCTACCTACCTACCTACCTACCTACCTGCCTAACTGCCTGCCTGCCTACCTACCTACCTACCTACCTACCTACCTGCCTAACTGCCTGCCTACCTACCTACCTACCTACCTACCTGCCTAACTGCCTGCCTACCTACCTACACTACCTACCTACCTACCTACCTACCTACCTAGCTGCCTGCCTACCTGCCTGCCTGCTTGCCTACCTACCTACCTACCTACCTACCTACCTACCTACCTACCTACCTACCTACCTGCCTAACTGCCTACCTACCTACCTACCTACCTGCCTACCTGCCTACCTACCTGCCTACCTGCCTGATTGCCTACCTACCTACCTACCTGCCTACCTGCCTGCCTACCTACCTAACTACCTACCTACCTACCTGCCTACCTGCCTGCCTACCTACCTAACTACCTACCTACCTACCTGCCTGCCTGCCTGCCTGCCTGCCTGCCTGCCTGCCTACCTGCCTGATTGCCTACCTACCTACCTACCTACCTACCTGCCTGCCTGCCTGCCTGCCTACCTGCCTGATTGCCTACCTACCTACCTACCTACCTACCTGCCTGCCTGCCTACCTGCCTGATTGCCTACCTACCTACCTACCTACCTACCTGCCTACTTTCTGCCTACCTACCTACCTACCTACCTTCCTACCTACCTACCTACCTGCCTACCTGCCTACCTGCCTGCTTGCCTACCTACCTACCTCTACCTACCTACCTACCTACCTACCTACCTGCCTGCCTGCCTACCTGCCTGATTGCCTACCTACCTCCCTACCTACCTCCCTGCCTGCCTACCTGCCTACCTACCTACCTACCTACCTACCTACCCACCTACCTGCCTGCCTGTCCAGGCACACACGCTCGTCGCAATACTCCCTTGGGCGACCTGAATTTTGGATCTTGACCTCATATCTACCTACCTACCTACCTACCTACCTACCTATCTATCTACCTTCATATCGGCCTCAGTATGTTCCTACCTACCTACCTACCTTTCTACTGCGTGTCGTACCCAGGCACACACGCACGTCGCAATACGCCTTTGGGGGAGCTGAATTGGATCTTGACCTCCATCACAGACGCCATAGCGTTCAACATACTAGACCCGGCACTGTTCCAGGTGTTACTCTTACCCTAAACCTCCATCTACCTATCTATCTATCTACCTACCTACCTACCTACCTACCATCCTTCTTTCGAAATTATCAATATTACTACCCATCTATCTATCTATCTATCTATCTATCTATCTATCTATCTATCTATCTATCTATCTATCTATCTATCTGGTACTAGGGAGCTTTGGTATTGCCTGTATCAGTCCCTTCCGTGCAAACATCACGGCTTAGCTGGGCATCGGGTTAATACTTTACCCAAAGACTTCCTGGTTGACGAAATCAGAAGCTCCTTTTTTCTGACATTAGTCGATATTTCATCAGTTGATATCTTATCACTTACTCTACGGAATGAACCAAGGCCACTTGAGGTGTCACTGACCCTCTCTTGGGCTTGATTTTTTGAAATGGATGCCATCTGTCGACAGACAGAGAATTAGGGGATGGTGTGGGTGTGCTGGGCCCGTGGTGGGGTGCCTTATGTGTGCCTAGCCATAC
>WBZZ01000193.1:180000-195000 GCA_019918135.1 Paulinella micropora
ATCTATGTATCCTAGGTCTTCGGATATGCAGAGCTGATAGACCAAACATATCTATCTATGTACCTACGTATGTATGTATGTATGTATGTATGTATGTATGTGTTCAGGCCCCGGTGCTGTAAGAGCGCTCTGTTTCAATCCATACAAAACTATCTTGGCTGTTGGTATTTATCTATCTATCTATCTATCTATCTATCTATCTAACTGTCTATCTATCCATCTATCTGTCTATCGATCGGTCGATCTATCTAGGTCATCAAATTATTTCAAAGTATGCCACATGCACACATACACACATACATGCATGCAATATGCATACATACATGCATGAATTCATACATACATACATACATACATGCATATACATACAAACATGCATGCATACATATATACATACATACATACATACATACATACGTACATACATACATGCATGCATGCACACCTACACACATACACGCACATTACCTAGGCTTCAGTGAAGGTCACATTTCGCTCTGGGAGCAGTTCGAGAAGCCCAGCAGCAAGTCCACCACCGACCCCGGCCGCAAGCCGCAGCAGTCTGCTGCGGACGGCCGCAGCCGCAGCAAGAGCGTTACGGGAAGCTACCCTGGATCAACCAACTCGCAGTGATGCTTCTTCCTGTCTTCCTGCCTTCCCCCTTTCCTGCCTTCCCCCTTTGTTCGGCCGCAAGCAGCAGCCTGCCGTCAGCAGCCGCGGCAGCAGACCGCACGAGCGCAGCAAGAGCACCACCGCGGAGAATCGCCCCCCGGATCCAACCAACTCACACTGATGTTGCTTCCTGTCTTTCTTTTCTCCCTTTCCCCTTTCGGCCTTCCATTTTTCCTGCCTTTTCTTTTTCCTGCCTCCTTTCATTCCTTCCTTTCCTTCTTCCCTCCTTTCTCCTTTCCTCTTCTTCCTTCCTTCCCTTCTTCCTCTCTTCCCTTCTTTCTTCCTTTTGGTGCTTTCTTTCGGGACATTTCTCTGGTTCCAGCAACATATATACATGCATTCGTTCATACATACATACATACATACATACATGCATACGTATATACGTACGTACGTACATACATACATACACAGATGCATACATACATACACAGATGCATACATACATGTAATAATATTTTCCTTTCTTGCTTTTTTTCTTGCTTTCTTTCTTTCCTTTTGTCTTTCTTTCTCTTTCTCTCTCTCTCTCTCTCCTCTCTCTCTCTTCATTGTACCTTAACCGATCGCCCTGACTGGTGTTACACGCCTAGAGCAAATATAGTGTACACATAGATTAATATATAGTATCATGACGACCGTTATCTTAAAGTTCGTTGCTTTGTCTTTTTTTTTTTCTTCTTCTTTTTCTTTTTGGCGTTGATCCTAATAAGCGACCGTAATGATTCGTGACACTTGAAAAATCGACAATAAATTCGACAGTAAATTGTTTGCTTAAAGTTGAATTCGGTGTGGTCACGTTGGAAGAGAATTTCTTATATTTATGGTGAGAAGTTCGCCTTCAAACAATTAACTCTTCCATTTATCTCTTCTGCTTCTCACTCTGCTCTATTTTAAGAACTTCAATCATTTGTAGTTGGGAAAAGACTGGGGTAACGGGATCTCAAGTGTCCTTGCTCGATCCTCAGTTGCTTTTGGACGGACGATCGCCAGTGCAGAGCTTGGAATAACTGTCAGTGTTGAGTTGGTTGCCGGGTCGGCGGCCGGGAGGCTAGGTGGCCTTGGGGAGCACAGCTGAAGCTGTCGAGGAGGTAGTCCTCGGCATGAGGTTATTGGCCTCGGTCTCTTAGTCGAGAACACGAACTTTGAGATATGGGCCAGGTGGTTAAGGAGGATGCCTGCCACCGTGAGGGTCTCCGATGAGCAATCTTGTTAATCTGCAACAGGAACTTCTTGACAGCATGACATGGTTTGTATATGCCAAGTAGAATAGTTGGGAGCACACGGGTATATGATCGAGCCAGTCCGCCGCCGACGCAAAGCGAGATAGTATAGTTCGAGCCCCGTAAGATCTGGGGATAGTGTCGTAGATTTGAGCGTACGACACGCATGACGTAGGCTTTGGTACGTCCAGGGGGCATGCTGTTGGCTTGGGACCAAACATTTACTGCTTGAGCTCAGTATGCAAGTAATACTATAGCACTTATCGCATTTGGGGGGCCCAAGAGTTTGGGTGGTTGGCGATATTTTCTATGAGTATGGTGTGATCAAGATAGGAGGCGATCTTGTCAACCCTGATCAGACTCCAAACGTGCCAAAGGGTCTTCGCAGTAGAGAGCGTGCTGCAGAGGACTACATGCGGACATACGGGGTTTGACGGATATGGGAGTGGCCAAGTTCATAGATTTTGGATCGGCCATACAGGTGTTGCAGCTGCCAGTGGTCACGAGTCCCAGTCGTCTAGGCCGGCTCTGCATCCATATTTACTAATGATATTTGATTATTAATATAATAAGTTCGCGGTGGGCGGAATCGTCAAGTAATTGAGAAAGCTTAGCATAGATAAAGGATGTGGCGGAATGCAAGATTCATAGGGCGATAGAGTTGCCGTGTCGATAATGTGGGTGGTTCCACTTCTTCATTCATTATCTGTTCCTAATACATCAGAAACTAGGAACAAGTTATATGTATAGGATCCAGTGTCTGACGCCGTTTTTCCAATGTTATTTCCCCAGTGCAGCTCAACCAAAAAACTCGTAGAACGTGATATTATTTCCTGTCTATGCTGTCGGCCGGACCGTACATTACATAGTGGCATCAAGTGTTGTCCGGCTTGTCGTTACTTGACTCTTATGCTTGGTCTGCCCCTCTACAGTTGAGGTACGACTAAATGTCAGAGTAGCTGTTCCGTTTACATCTGGAGCCACTAACAAAAATTGAACGGGGTTTTGCTTTTGCTTTTCGTGAGGTTCACGAAAAGCTCAAGTTCTCACGTTTTTCTTGCCTTGTTTTTCTTGAGGTTTTGACACCTCGGAATTTCCGACAGAAAAGGGTGTTGACCTTTTTCAAGTTTTGCTTTAGACAGTTAAGCTCTCCTTAGGGGGAGAGGGATAGAAACAGATTGTGTGTGAGGTGTAGGAGCACGCACATTTGTTTTGTATTCGGTTGGAGGAAACAGGTGTCACCAGCATAACTCATAAGCTGAGTGTGGAGCAGTTGTGTGTGTGTGCTGTGTGTGTCATTTGTTGCTTTCTCACATCTCTCTTCTCTTTCTCATTTCGATATGTTACCACGTGAGAATAGGAGGAGGATGTTGACAGCAAGCAGCCCTTATTCTACACCAGCGTATACTAGGGGGGGTGGGTCTTTGGTACCTTCCTCTCTTGGTACACGTTTATGGGGGCAGGAGCCCTCACAGCGTCGAGTTCGTCGACAACAGGGGGAACACCTCCCTCTTTGCACTTCATCTCTGCTCGTCTGGAAGACGATTTGAAGACGATGTGGCAGTTTCGTCTCACAGGTGATAGTTGGGCGGACCAGTTACCGTCCACAAAGGCATTGCAGACGGTCAGACAATGCATTAATGCTATCTCGCCTGGTTCGACGAGGAACGTGTGGGACACACTTGTGATCGGACGCACCACAGTGGCAAATGTTATGGTGGCAGCAGAGATGGTGGTTCAGATTGCAGAAGCTGTGGGCATGGGGACCCACTACTGGACGCCTGAGAGGCTGGATGCGTCCAGATTGATGGCATCAACGGAGGGAATGGTCGATCTCAATATAGCGAGGTTGGGACAAGTCCAAGCTGAAGCCTGGGGCACCACTGCCATGGCTGGAGACCTTTCTCGTGACTTTGTCAAACGTCACGGACAGCCTGTGTACGACTTGGTTGGCTGTTGGCAGTCTTGGGATGTCTTGGATCAAGGGCATCCAAGATGGACTGAAGTGCAAAAGTTTGCTCAGTTTCACAGTCAGGTTTGGGCCAGAGTGTCACCCACTGTGCACGCAATGGGCAACTTTATTTTTCGGCCCAAGAGTGGTGTTGGGGCTAAAGTGCTCTCAATAGACGACGTGTTCACGCCCATTTTCGACGCAATGGATGGTTTCTGGGACAAGGCAGTCTCAGGGACAAAGCCCACTTGGGCTACAGCGGGATCGTCTGAAAATCTCGTCACGTTGGAACGATTGCTGGTAGTGGATGCCATCGTTTATATGGCCAAAGCTTTTTATCATTTTGCTGTGGCTTGGGATGGCCAGGCAGAACGACGAAAGCTTGCGGTTTCGTCATGGAACCGTAAGATGGAAAAGAACGACGAGGAACGACGTCGTACTATTGAACGTCACCAGAAGGATGTGGACCGCCTTCTGGGTGACCAGAAGGCTTTTGCTCTGGACAATCAGAAGGTTGCAATTCCTAGGCATATCTCTGAGCTTTGTATGTGGCTTACAGAGGTACGTCGGGTCTGTCGTTCAGCTAACATTTATACGCCTGAGGATGTGACCATAGTGGCTGATAGGTTCTTTCGTTGTCAGTCATCGGTGAACAACGAATGGCTTATGCAAAGCGAGGTGTGGGCAGCTTTTTGGGGAAAGCTGCAGTCTACTCGGTTCGACGCCATGTGTGTCGATAGTATTGGTCTGATGCTCGCAGAGAAGATGGGCTACCATGTTTTTGCCTCTAAGTCACAGGAGGTCAGTCAGCTGCAGGCGGAGGTCAAGTGGATGGTGAATAAGAAGCCTGTACTCCACTACATGTTCCAGAGGATAATGGACATGGTGATTATGCTCACACCTGCAGAAGCCTTCAAATTGACGGCTGTGGCATTGTTCGATCTGAACAATCAAGTCTTTATTAAGATGGCGAAAGAGATTCAGACGGACACAGAGGTATGGGAATACCTCCTCAAGGGTATTGGACAGTCTACCCCTGAGGCCAGTCCGGAGATATGGAACGTGGATGAAGACGTATTGGGGAAAGTCATGCGTCGAGTCCAGAAAACCATCATCGATGAGTGGAAGTGGTCGGGTCCGAGGTCAGGGACTCCCACTCAAGGTAATCAGAACCAGGGGGGAGGGGATGGTGCGGGACCATTCGAGCCCGGGGATGAAGTTTATTGGGGCCAGGGGTACTCGCGCAGGGGACCTCAGTTCTATGGCCAGAGACCCCAAGGGGGGCCGGGGCAAGGTCGTCAACGGTTCCAGAGGTCATACTACAACCCCAGGGTGCATAGGCCGTTGTGCATGAAGAAGGCGGGAGCCTTGTGGCTCAAATCGGGAGCCATGTGCAAGAGCAATTGCCAGAATTTTCATCCTGAAGGCTGGGATGACTCGGTGCAGAAGGAAGTCTTGAGGAAGGTACGCTACGACTATCCAGTGGGTCCCTTCCATGGCTTGTTGAATACGAATAAGTATTCGCAGGAGCTCAAGAACCTTCAGAATCGTGATCGGAAGGCATACGATCAGAAGGGATGGACGGATCCTGGTGAGGCACCTTATTTGAAGGGTGAATGGGAAAAGTTCAGGGTATGGAACCCTCTCACTTCAGATGGCGGCGACGCACCGGCGTCTATGGGAAGAGATATCCCGGGCAGGCACGGGAATGAATCCGTGGACCCCTCATGGAATTTACGGGGGTCATCGGATGCGTCCTCAGCAAGGTCGGCTGCTAGTTCTTCGTCGAGCTCGTCGTCTAGTTCGAGCGATCGGTCGGATCGAGGGCACCTTGACAACCGACGTAGTCGTTCAAGGTCAAGAGATCGTCGTAGTGATCGTGAGGTCACTCATGTATCGGGCGGTCGTCATTACGACGAGAGGGATGAAGCCCGAGATCGACGAGGATACGATCGAGGAGGGCATGTTCGTGGCGGATACGACCGAGGACGACGCGATTCACGGAATCGAGATAGGTCACCGGAGCGGAGCCGAGATCGATCTCCACCGCGACGTCGGGGAGGGCGTTCAGATTCACGGGAACGTCCCAACTCAAATCGGAGCCCGCAGTGGGGCGGCAATCAGGGTAGTTCCCTTTTTCCTAATGCAAATGTGTATGGGGGGGGGGGTGTGGGAACTTTTCCCTCATCGCATATGCAGCAGGCGGGAGCAGGTGCTTACTATGCGGGTCCAGCTCCGGGGCAGCAGTTACCAGTAGGCTACGGGCAGCCGATGCAGCAGCAGTTCTACCAAGGGCAGCCACAGCAGCAGGTGGTTGCTTATGGGGGACAGTCTTACATCCCTCCAGCACCAATCTTGCCTGCTCCTGGTATGCCGATGGGAGGCGGTCAGGGGACCGTCAGGGCAGATGCCTCCGCAGCAACAAGTCCAGGGTATGGCGTTTGGTATAACGCTAGTGGACATGTTGGTGAATGTGCAGGGCAAAGCATTAATGCAAGTGCGGGGCCAGGGATCCCAGGAGGCAATCCCAGCGCCTGACTCGGAGGTCGGGAGGGAGAATAAGTCGGGTGAGTTGCCTGTCGGCCACGAAGGCGACATGGTTACTCATGACCTGCGATTTGATGATAGGACACGCGTGGTAACGCGGGGAGTCCAGGAAGCTACGGACGCGGTGGCCTTGGAAGGCCAGGATGGACAGAATGAGCAGGTTGAGGACCTTGATAGTCACAGGGACACTCTATGTCCGGTGATGAATAAAGGCACGGACCTTAATGTGGAGTTAGCGTCGGAGGCGCTTGATAGTAAATATTTTGGTGGTTATGAAACACTTTCAGCGGACGGGTGTGGCCCGGGGAAAGCTGAATTGCCTTTATTATTCACTAAAATTTTTATTGAGGATGTACAGCAGGAATGCATTGTGGGCAATGATACAATGACATCTCTGAATGTACTCGGGAAGGAATTTATTGAACTATGGAGCAGGGAACCATGGTTTAGACACGGGTTTCGGCCGTGTCGGTTGAGGATCAAGGGAGTGGGAGGCATGACCGGGGTCTCAGGGTCAGTCATGCTTACGTTCCTTTTGAAAGACGGGAAGTCTTTCTCTCATCGGTTTTGGGTCGTCCCAGCCTTTGCTGGTGGTCTCCTGTTGGGGCTGCGGAACCTCAGACGAATGCACGCTCGGATTTATACGGATCTGAACGTGGTGCAGTACGGTGGATCCGAGGTGGCTCCGCGGTACGAGGTAGTACCGTATGAACCTTTACGGCGGGAAGGCCAATGTGCGAAAGCGCACGATTTGGATGTGAGTGTCTCACCAGTCATGCGCGCTGACTGGGGGTGGACAAAGGTGGTGTCCGAGGGCACGGAGCCTTCGGTCACACCCCACATTCAGGAGCCTGTAACAGCCTCGTTCTTCCATGTATGCACAGTAGAGTCGGGGGACTCTGGGGAAGCAAGTGTGGTTGCTGACAATTCTGACGACAAGATACAGGAGACGGAATATGTCATGACCACAACCTTTGGCTGGGCCTACAGGGACCCACGCGACGTGAGGGTCGTGATTCCGCAAAGGATGAGGCGGTAGTGGCCGCGATAGACGCGAGGTTGGAACACCTCTACGCAGCAAAAGCGGAATTGTTGCGGGGTACGATTGCGGGCATGGAGGATGCCGGTGATCAGCATGTCTATATAGATGTGCATTCGACCACGACGTCTCATGTGGTTTGGAATGTTACCCAACATAAGCTGCCGGTCAAGCAGCCTAAGCCGATCGTAGAAGCCTTCTTGAAGAGTCACTGGGATGATAATTTGTTTTTCCCTAAGGGAGTCAAGGCCATTAAGGAGGTCTTGAAAAACAGGCTATCGGTGGATGATTTCACTATAGTCATCCCAGTGGGAACTCGGACGGAAATGTGGTGGCAGGATATAGAGGATCATCTTATTGATGACCCGGTCCCGATCCCACATAGAGGCCATAAGCTGGTCTTGGCTTTACGATTGGGGACGAAGGAGAAGGCGTTGGCTTATGGGGCCAAGTTAATGCAACGTGAGATGGCGGATGTGAGAAAGCAAGCCTTCTCTTGGATATCGGGTATATATCACCGCACGCATGCAATGCAATATGCCATTATCATAGATCATGTGGCACAGCTTGCCCAGTGGAGAGGCAAGGAGGAAACTAGGTACCATGGGACGATGGTACGTGAGGATGAGCGGCCTATTCCGATGGAGGATGTGGCGCAGTTATCACGTAAGGCCTCTCATAAGGAAATTGAGGAGGCTAGGATAGCCGCGGAAAAGGCTATTGCGGAGAAATATAGTACTTGGGAAGGTACTATGAAGGAGCGAGATGCCCTCAAGGGTATCTTGGAGAATAATATGGAGGTATTTGGGCCTCTTGAGGCGGGCTCTGTTCGGGGTTACGAGGCTAACTTTGGACGGAAGCTGGGTGAAGACGTGGTGGGTCACAGGAGACCGTCACGTATGAGCTATCACGAGGATCGGATGGCTCGGGAAATCACTCAGGAGCTTTTGGAGAAGGACATCATTGAGGCACGCTTATCGGAGGTGTCTTCACCTGTGCGTATGGCGCCCAAGCCGGATGGGTCCTTACGTATGTGTATCAATTATTATAGGATCAATAAGATTCTGAAGCAGATCGAGACACCGGTACCGGATCTCAGGAAGGGGATCAACCGGCTCAAGCATGCGAAGGTGTATACTACGCTTGATCTTAAGAGCGGGTTTTGGCAAATCCCTCTTAATGAGTCATGTCGGTATCTCACAGCGTTTATGGTTGGAATGACTGCATACGTGTGGAAGGTATTACCGATGGGTCTTAAGTGCTCTCCGGGTCTATTTCAGCATGCTATGACTAAGATGCTGGGGAAGGAGTACGACGATGAGGCGACGGTGATTCGTCTTGGGTCGACGGAGGATTATGCTTTCTATTACATAGATGATATTATCATTTATTCAGAGAGTATGGAGAAACACGTGGAACACGTGCAGGACGTCTTGCGACGTATAAGCGCGTTTGGATTGCGCTTGAATGCACAAAAAATGTGACTTCGCACAAAGAAAGATACAGTACCTGGGATATGAGATCTCAGAGGGTCGGTGTGCGATTGCATATGAAAAGAGGAACTATGTAGCGTCTATGCCGATGCCAAAGACTCGGACGGACTTACATTCCTTTATATCGCTGGCTCAGTATTATGGTGAATTCATTCCGGGGTTTGCGGAAAGAGTAGCGGTGGTCAGGAAATTCCTGAAGCAAGGGGTCGGGGACGACCCATGGCCGGAGGAAGTCACGAGAGTGATAGCGGAGCTCAAGGATGAGATCGCTAAAGACCCAAGGCAGGGAGGTCGAGTTCTTATGTTACCTGACTGGAAGGAACAGTTCGTGCTCGACACTGACGCGTCTTCGTACGCGGTAGGAGCGGTGCTTCAACAGATGGACAAGTCCATTGGGCAGTTGCGGCCCGTTATGTTCATCAGCCGGCAGCTGATACCGGCGGAAAAGGAATACTGCACAAGGCAGCGGGAAGCACTCGCTATAGTGTGGGCTTTCCAGAGGTTGCGGGAATACCTGTGGGGTACTCCTAACATTTTGGTTAGAACGGACCATCATAACCTGCTATGGCTCATGTCTGGAGATCATACAGGTAGGTTGGCCAGGTGGCAGTTGGAATTGGCGGAGTATGACTTCACCATTCATTACATCAAGGGCAAAAGGAATGTTGTCCCTGATTTTTGTTCTCGGTATGAGGACAAGAGTGGACAGAAGGATAAGGCCGTTGATGATTTACAGCGACGTAATACGGTCAAGGAGGTGCGAATGGCACAGTTTGAATTTCGAACGCCGGGGGCGGTGTTCGCAATCATGGGTCATGATGTGGATCTACATGATTGGGAGGAACAGGGAGCGGAAGACACCAAGTTGCCGTCGGGGCTTTGGTATCATCCGTTCACGCATAATAACAATCAACGTGACACGCGCAGCGAGGAAGTGTCTGCGTTGGAAGCAGTCGAGGTAGCGGCACGAGACAAATGTGCATGCTGTTACTCGCCGATCGCGAGAGAGGCGTGTGAGGATATCCTTTGGGCGGAAGCAAGGACCGCGGATAGGAAAGAGGGGGAGGATGTTATGGAAGGAAGGCAGGGTGCCTTTAACGCGGTCTTGTTACCGAAGGGCCCGATGTGCCTTAACTTGGAGGATGAAGAAAAAGTTAAGGAGGAACATCTTTTTCAGTTACCGGAGGCACATCCGGAAAAGGTTCGATTCCAGTTGGAAACTGACACGGCAGTCAGACTGGCGTCGGTGGAAACTTTTCGGACTTTCACAAAGGAAAGTACGGAGTATAAGGAGTTGAGAGAACATCTGCTCAATCCACAGGCAAGGCCCGAGGACATTGACATAAGGAAACTCAAGCGGTGCTTGGTACTAAAGGATGGACTCCTTTGGTATATGGGAAAAGATGGCGTATATACCAATGAGGAGGATCGATGGTTGTTATGGGTTCCGCAGGAACTCAGAACGTCTTTGTTAATAGCGGCGCATCATTGTCCTATGCAGAGCCACCCGGGGGTGGAAAGGATGACGTGGTCGTTAAGGAGACGTTTTTGGTGGAATAACCTGGGAGAACGGGTTAAGGAGTTTGTGAAGGGTTGTCCTCATTGTCAGATGGCTAAGTTGCCACATAGGCCGAAGATGGGGCTTAAGGGTGAATATGATATCACTCTGGATATTTTCGATACCTTGCATATCGATCATGTGGGTCCTTTTCCAGAGGCGGGAACGGAAAAATTCAAATATCTCTTAACGGTTATTGATCGAACTTCCAATTATGTCATTACTGTCCCTGTTACGGATGTGACAGCGGAAGTGACAGCGGCGGCGCTGATTGATCAGGTATTCGGCCGTATTGGGATACCGAGAAGGATTATTTCGGATAGAGGAACGAGTTTCGCGAATGAGGTTTCGCAAAGGATTGCCAAATTCTTTGGGTTCGATTGGCAGTATGTGACTGCTTTTAACCCAAACGCGAATGGTAAGATTGAACGCGTTCACAGGACGTTGAAGGCAGCGTTGAAGACTTATTGTAAGAACAGCCAGCTTAACTGGGTATATGTGGTACCTATGTTCACGTTTGCTGTCAACAATTTAGCTTCGGCGTCGTTAGGCGGACACGCGCGGGGTGTCAGTCCGCATCAGGTGGTCTATGGACGGGCGTTAAACACGCCGACGGAACTGTTGTTTCCGCCTGATAAGTGGGAACCGTGTGTACTGTTAGGAGTTCGCTTACGAGCGATCGCGGAAGCACGGAGTGCGATTGAGAAGTGTCGGGAGACGCTGAGAGAGGTTCAGCGGGAACAGGAAATGGGCAAGTACTCTCATGTGGAGTACAAGGAAGGTGATACAGTGTTGCTGTATGTACCGACGGTACCGAAAGGGGTATTGATTAAGTTTTACAATAAGTGGCATGGGCCATTTAAGATAGTACGTCAGACGGGTGCGTACAATTACAAGATTGCACCTACGGGGGCACGTGGAAGGGAACAGATTGTTCATGTTCGTCGGTTGGCGAAGTTCAGTCCTTATTTGCTGGAGGACGAGAATGAGGAACAAGCGCTGAGGCGTATTGCACCAGCGTTTAGACAGCCGCCAGCATTGCATACGCGCAAGGAGCGTGAGGAGGCGTTGCGAAAGCAACAGAAGGAAGAAAAGGCTGAGGCCAGGAATGCTGGACAACAGGATCGTTCGGCTTCGGACGTCAAGGTAGACGTCAAAGATGGGAGGGAAATTCCGAAGTCATCGGAAATGTCGGATCGGAAAGGCACGGTATGGAAGAAACCGTGGATAGCCGGTAAGGAAGTGGCTAAGATCGACTGGCAGGTTGATAAGTTCTATCTATGTCGACCGCACGAGGATACGGTCATGGATAAGGACTTTGATTATTTCTTTTTAATGCAGGTTACGTACGTACAGCCTAGAACGCGGGTACAGGCTGCGTTGGGACTTGCTCCGACAATGCACTTTTGGAGGAGTGTTATTGATATGACGCGGGAAAGAATCTTTGCGCCAGTATTTCGAGACGGCAAAGATTTGGAGCAGTGGGATGCGTCCATCGAGAAGGACGATGAGGATTTTACACCATGGACGGTGCAAATGATGCCAAGGGTGGTGTTGGATATGCCGTTCGAGTTAACAGAGGAAAGGAGGATTCCGCTTCGTATTTGGGACGAAGTCCAAAGTGCGGGCATATCATTTTTGTTGATAGGTGCACCAAGATGTGAGAAAGAAGTGGCGGCGAAGAAGAGAAGGGCTAAAGAGACGCAGTCGGAAGCAGTAGAGCACAGGGGTCGAGGACGATCTCGGAAACAAGTCAAAACGTGAAGCTACGAAGTCTGATGTCGCTTACGGATCATTGGCTACTTTGATTTTTCTACGGGAAAGGGGAGATCAAGACGGGGCATTTCTTTTAATGCCTGAGGTGAAAGAGCTAGGCTCGGGGGCACGAGTTCTCATGGGAGACTCGCACTGGACGTGGACCAATTATTTTTGCTTATTCGACAGCCGGGATGCTTCATGTCATGTATCGGTCGGTCGAGGGCGCCTTCGAATGAGGAGTCAGTCTTTGGCGTGGGGGTCGACCGCTTACATCGGCTTCCCCCAAGGGGGCAAAGGGATTGTCGGCCGGCCCGTACATTACAGTGGCATCAAGTGTTGTCCGGCTTGTCGTTACTTGACTCTTATGCTTGGTCTGCCCCTCTACAGTTGAGGTACGACTAAGTGTCAGAGTAGCTGTTCCGTTTACAAGGCAATCGTGAAACTTCACGCTCAAAAATATTGGGGCCGGCTTGAACTTGAAATTTTTTAGGTAAATTTTGAACGTCTTGCAATAAATTTCATATAAAATCCTTTTGTCACATTGAACTGAGTTAAATAATATTAAAATATTACATTAATATTAAAAAAAAAAAAAAAAAAAAAAGACAAAACTTTATCATGATTAGCATTTTGATAAGGGGCTAACTACATATGATCATTGAAGTGATTATGCACTTTATAGTCGTCACCTCTCGGAAGGCCTGGACCTGAGGAGACTCCAGCGGCTTCCGAGGGCGGCCGCGATAATATTATGGAGAGAAGTTAGGTGCAAACTCAGTGAATAGGATTTCTTGAAGTTCCGTGCGCGTGTCCATGTGACAGTTAATGCTTGACCGTTCAACGTTAACCGTGCCTCAAGTTATTTAAGAAATAGTAAACTAAGTAGAAAGTGGGAGGGTCCTGGGTCATCCGTCATGATTTTGTTATGATTGACTGAAAGAATACCACAGGTACATGCAAGGGAAAAAAGCGTTCAAAAGTCCGATGATATCCACAGTTGTACGACTTCCGACTTCGACATTGAACATTGTGATTGACTGCGAGAAAAAGCTACAACTACTAAACAGTACTAAAAGGAATATATATGCTTTTACAAATATATAGGTGCCATACCCATCCATGCAGATTGAAATGGATAGAAAGTGGCGAATATATGTAAGTGTCACATTACTCACACGTTCAAGAGGTGACATCGCCCAACGTTGAGCTCCTTTCGTTTAAGTTCCCAGGATCAGTGGTACCGATTGGGAATTGTTGGTAATTTTTCTTAAAAATTTACGCAATGCCCGGCTTATCGAATTTCCGATTGGAGTTTGCAACTGGTAACAAAAATTACCGATTGGAAACACTGGGAACTTAAACACTTCTTCTCAATCAATATTTGAGCAAGACACATTATGAGAATATTGTGTGAAAGCTCTTGTCTTGTGCTTTCATGTGATAGCTTTCAGCATTCTCATGTATGCATGTAGTATGTATGTATGTATGCATAAATGCAGACATAGATACACACATACATATGTTCGTCCATCACTAGATATAGCACCTCGGTTGAGGAAGAATGATGAGATGGAACTTGGAGGAGTCTGTCTCTTGAATGTGGTGGGTAATATGATGACAGAAAGTGGTTACTGTGGCGAGAACGTGACTAGCTGATCGATCGAGCTGAACGTTGTAAGATTGTGGCAGGTCAGGCTAGTTACCGTCAGAGAAGAGAGAGAGAGAGAGGGGGGGGGGGGGGGGGGGGGGCAGGAGAGAGAGAGAAAAGAGAGAGAGAGAGATAGCTGCTATGTTGGGTCGACAAAGATGTCACGTCTGTGCGCGAAGTCGTGCTCGGTAGGGGAACCAACACGCACCTAGATAGACATACATACATACATACACATACATACATGCATACACATACATACGAACATACATGCATGCATGCATACATACATACATACATACATACATACATACGTATGTATGTACATACTTACGTACGTCCGTACGTACAAACGACGTACGTACATACATACATACATACATACATACATACATACATACATACATACACATACATACATACACACACACACATACATACATACATACATACAGACATACATACATATACATACGTACACACATATATACACATATACATACATACATACATACATACATACATACATACATACATGCATGCAGACCTCCCTCAGGTTTTCCAACTGCTCCAGCTCGTAGTTCAGAGACGCCTAGAGAGAAAGAGAGAGAGAGAGAGAGAGAGAGAGAGAGAGAGAGAGAGGGAAAGAGGGAGAGAGAGAGAGAGAGTGAGAGAGAGAGAAGCCTACAATCACAGACAGGCAGACAGACAGACAAACAGATAGAACGATAGCCAGACAGATAGATAGACACAAATATGGGGTTAAAACGGGACATGCGTACATCTGCTTTGTCTCTACCCGGACCGAACACCCGACCATTGTGCAGGTGGGTATGGAAAAGACCATTGTGCAGGTGGGTATGGAAAAGTCCATTGTGCAGGTGGGCATGGAAAAGTCCATTTGTGCAGGTGGGTATATGGCTGAAGAAGAGGGGATTGTGTAATTTTGGTTGGTTGGTTTGTTTGTTTTGCACGAGGTGTGAGTTATGTGGACCTCTGGTACTTTAGTCTGGAGTTTGGCCACTTCGTTCTCTCGCCACAAGCGCCGCACATCGTACACCGGGTAGAAGATGGTGGCCCTGCGCGAGACAACAACAACAGCAGCAGCAGCAGC
>WBZZ01000193.1:205000-210000 GCA_019918135.1 Paulinella micropora
CTATCTATCTATCTATCTATCTATCTATCTATCTATTTATCATCTACCTATCTATCTATCTAACTATAATTTATTAAAGTATAATGATGCCAACCAAGTCCAAAACCCAAGCTCTGTATCGGCCATCGTTGTTCCTTCCAGTGCAAAGGGGCGAGCAAGGACACGTGAGGTGCCGTAACCCCATCTATCTATCTATCTATCTATCTATCTATCTATCTATCTATCTATCTATCTATCTATCTATCTATCTATCTATCTATCTATCTATCTATCATCTACCTATCTATCTATCTAACTATAATTGATTAAAGTAGATGCAGGAAGGACCGATAAAGATCTTAGAGGCTTTTTCAAGTTTGCGGGCGCGCGCCTTCTCAGACAGTGCTTCAAGCTCTACAGACAAATTTGCATGCATAGACATACATAGATAGATACATGCATGCGTGCATACATACATACGTACAGACAGACAGACAGACAGACATACATACATACACACACACCTTGGGTGGCGATATCGGAGTAGACGTCATACGTGAAGATTGAGCCTGGCGAAAATAATAATAATAATAATAATAATAATAATAATAATAATAATAATAATAATAATAGTGCTTCTCTGTCAATGGCTGATGCAAATCTGCACATGCGCCTCCATCGTCTCACCCGTGAGGGGAGTACGAAGAATTGACGATAGGCTCTAATGACACCCCCGCACGGGCAGTTCCAACACTTCCAGACGGACCGGTATGTTCAATGAAAATACTGGTGGCCACTTCCAGACGGACCGGTATGTTCAATGAAAATACTGGTGGCACCGACGGGAATCGAACTGGCGACAGGGCCCAGATGATAGAACTTGACCACTGGGCTATCACGATGTCCAAATAATAATAATAATAATAATAATAATAATAATAATAGTGCTTCTCTGTCAATGGCTGATGCATTTCTGCACATGCGCCTCCATCGTCTCACCCGTGAGGGGAGTACGAAGAATTGACGATAAGCTCTAATGACACCCCCGCAAGGGCAGTTCCAACACTTCCAGACGGACCGGTATGTTCAATGAAAATACTGGTCCAGACGGAGCGGTATGTTCAATGAAAATACTGGTGGCACCGACGGGAATCGAACTGGCGACAGGGCCCAGATGGTAGAACTTGACCACTGGGCTATCACGGTGTCCACAATAATAATAATAATAATAATAATAATAATAATAATAATAATAATAATAATAACAATATTAACAATAATAATAATAATAATAATAACAATAATAATAATAATAATAATAATAATAATAATAATAATAATAAGAAAACAACAACAACAACAACAACAACAACACGCATTTGCAACGGAAAGGTGTGTGGTATTTGACAACAACAACAACAACAACAACAACAACAACAACAACACGCATTTGCAACGGAAAGGTGTGTGGTATTTGCATGCACTTCCCGGCTTGCATTCCCTTCCCGGAAGTTGCGGTGTTTGAAATGAAAGCCTAGTCTGATGAAAGAAAAGGCAACAGTGCGATGCGAGGCATATGCGGCGACAAGTTTGCGGTAATTGCGGCAAGCTCTCGGCAATTTTCATAAATTTTGTCCAGAAGTTACGGTGTTTGAAACAAAAGTTTAGCCTGATGAAAGAAAATATCGGCAAGTAAGACTGGAAATATGTGCAGTGGATATTTTTGTGGTATTTGTGGTGTGTGTGTGTGTGTGTGGTTTTTTTTTTTTTTTTTTTTTTTTTTTTCTCGGAAATTGCGTGCATCCTCATTTTTCGGATGTTTCGGTGATTTCCAGGGATTTTCGGTGATTGTTCCGGGATTTTCAGATAGCGCGTTGAGTTGCTGTGAGGTAATGTGTCGGAGTAGAAATCGGACGTGAAGGTCGAGCCCGATGAAAGAAAAGCAATCGGATAGATTCATAGATAGGTAGATAAGCGGGTAGGTAGGTAGGTAGGTAGGTAGATAGATAGATAGATAGATAGATAGATAGATAGATAGATAGATAGGTAGGTAGGTAGGTAGGTAGGTATATATATATATATTATATATATATATATATATATAGAGAGAGAGAGAGAGAGATAGATAGATAGATAGATAGATAGATAGATAGATAGATAGATAGATAGGTAGATAGATAGATGAGATATCGACTAATGTCAGAAAAATGGAGCTTCTGATTTCGTCAACCAAGGAAGTCTGTGGGTAAAGTATTAACCCGATGCCCAGCTAAGCCGTGATGTTTGCACGGAAGGGACTGATACAGGCGATACCAAATCTCTCTAGTACCAGGCAGGGCCAGGGCTCGTTCCATAAGCGCCCCTTGCAGAACGAGCTCCCACCTCCATTACAGAGGAGCCAGTAAGCAGATGGAGTTTCGAGACTGTTCGACAGTCTAGTATAAACCGACAGAGCACTGTGGGTTTTATTCCGGGCTCAACAAGCGAGAAAGGGCACCCTGAGGGAACAGGATTGTGCTTCCCGTCGCTATTTCGGCATGTGACTTATAGGCGTATGGCTAGGCACACATAAGGCACCCCACCACGGGCCCAGCACACCCACACCATCCCCTAAGATAGATAGATAGATAGATAGATAGATAGATAGATAGATAGATACCCAAGGCAATAAGCTCTGCCGAGCCAGAAGAAGAGACTGCAATCAGCACCATGAGCAACAGCGCGATAGCCCCGCCTTGGCCTGCGCACGCACAGACATGGTAGATAGATTAGATAGCTTAGATAGATAGATTGACTGCAATCAGCACCATGAGCAACAGCGCGATAGCCCCAACTTGGCCTGCGCATGCACAGACATGGTAGATAGATTAGATAGCTTAGATAGAGCTGCTTAGATGATAGATTGACTGCAATCAGAAGCATGAGCAACAGCGCGATAGCCCCACCTTGACCTGCGCATGCACAGACATGGTAGACAGATTAGATAGCTTAGATAGATAGATTGACTGCAATCAGCACCATGAGCAACAGCGCGATAGCCCTGCCTCTGCCTGTGCATGCACAGACATGGTAGATAGATTAGATAGCTTAGATAGAGTTGCTTAGATAGATAGATTGACTGCAATCAGAAGCATGAGCAACAGCGCGATAGCCCCAACTTGGCCTTGGGCATACACAGACATGGTAGATAGATTAGATAGCTTAGATAGAGCTGCTTAGATAGATAGATTGACTGCAATCAGAAGCATGAGCAACAGCGCGATAGCCCTGCCTCTGCCTGTGCATGCAGAGACATGGTAAAAAGATGAGATAGCTTAGATAGCTGGATTAGATAGAAGATAGATTGATTGACTACAATCAAAGCCATGAGCAACAACGCGATAGCCCCGCCTTCGCCTGCGCAGCAATGGTAGATAAACATATGATTAGATACGAAAAAAGCACAGTATGTAGCTGGGATGTCAGGCGACATATGAAGTGTGATAAAAAAACCAAAGCAAATTACGCATTCCCAGAAAGAGTAGGAAAATTTCTTTCTCAACACACCATATCTTCCCCCACAAAAAAGCATTGAGGTGATGTCAGCCGCATTGAAAGTTCTATTGAAGTCTTCTCAAAAGGCAGTTTTGGAGCTTGGACTGCTGGATTAGGTAGAAGATAGATGGATCGACTGCAATCAGAATCATCAGCAAGAGCGCTATCGGCTCCTCTTCGCCTGCGCATATGCAGAAATTATGGATAACATGTTAGATCGCTTAGATAGCTGGATCAGATAGAAAAATGATTTATTGACTGCAATCAGAACCATCATCAACAACGCGATAGCCCCGCCGTCGCCTGCACAGAAATCGTATATGAAAAATGATTAGATAGATTAGATAGCTAAGGTAGCTGCATTAGATAAATAGGAGAGATGATCAGATAGATAAGATAGCTAAGTAGCTGGATTAGATAGATAGATAGGTTAATTGACTGCAGTGAGAGCAATCACCCCGCCTTTGCCTGTGCATGCACAGAAATCATAGATAAAACATGATTAGATAGCTTAGATAGCTAGATGAGATAGATTAGATAGCTTGTACTGTAATCTGTTGCGGGGCAAGCAATCCTCCTATCTATATACCTATCTACCTATATACCTACCTGCCTTCTATATACCTATCTACCTATCTACCTACCTAGCAATCAATCAATCAATCAATCAATCAATCAAGCAAGCAAGCAAGCAAGCAAGCAAGCAAGCATGCAAGCAAGCATGCAAGCAAGCCAGCAAGCCAGCAAGCCAGCAAGCAATCAATCAATCAATCAATCAATCAATCAATCAATCAACAGTACAGGCCTAAGGTGTCTGTCGCGGCTTTCTGCGCAGGCGATCCTACGTCCCCACCTATCTTCTACCTACCTTCTACCTACCTTCTACATACCTACACCTACCTACCTAACCGACTAATTAATAAATCAACCAATAGAAAAATCAACTCGATCAATCGATCATTTGATGAATGAATCAACCATATTATTCATACAGAGTCATAACCCTTTCAGACGAGATAGGCAGCAGAAACAAACACAGTCACACATAAATACATATATAAATACACACAGACACACACATACATGAAACAGATATAAATCACACACACGCACAGACACTTACATACGCACTTATATGGACAATTTTAACAGAGAGAGAGAGAGAGAGAGAGTGCGAGAGAGAGAGAGAGAGAGAGAGAGAGAGAGAGAGAGAGAGAGAGAGAGAGAGAGAGAGAGAGACCTAAGATGGCGGTAGCGGCGCGCGGCGCAGGCAAGAGAGAGAGAGAGAGAGAGAGAGAGAGAGACAGACACAGACAGACACCTAAGATGGCAGTGGCGGCACGCGGCGCAGGCAAGAGAGAGAGAGAGAGAGAGAGAGAGAGAGAGAGAGAGAGAGAGAGAGAGAGAGAGAGAGAGAGAGAGAGAGAGAGAGAGAGAGAGAGACACCTAAGATGGCAGTGGCGGCACGCGGCGCAGGCAAGCCAGAG
>WBZZ01000193.1:215000-217500 GCA_019918135.1 Paulinella micropora
CAGAGATCACAACTAACTTCTTTCAATTGAAGTACATACATAATATACATAACACAATATACACAACACATAAATGTGCTGTAACATACATAATATATACATAACATTCATAACGTACATATCTAATAGACATCCTATGCACAACTACATACATACATAACATGCACAACATATATAGCAGAAAGAAAGAAAGAGAAAGAAAGAAAGAAAGAAAGAAAGAAAGATTGTAGAAAGATAGGTTATTGGGGCTAGGAAGATGGAGACTATCTATCTATCTATCTATCTATCCATCTATCTATCTATCTATCTATCTATCTATCTATCTATCTATCTATCTATCTATCTATCTATCTATCTATGTGTTTGGCCTTCACCTTGGTCTTGTCTAGCAAGTTGTACATGTGCGCAGCGCCCTTGATTGGTCCGTCTGGGTTACCGTACACCGCAAAGAAAAACACCTGACCACAGGATTGATATACATCTGTTGGTTTGTTTTTGTTTTGGTTGTTGTTGTTGTTGCTGCTGCTACTGCCACTGTGTTGGTTTGTTTTGGTTGTTGTTGCTGCTGGTGCTGCTACTGTCACTGTCCCTTACCACAGAAAGATACATCTGTTGGTTAGTTTTTGTTGTTGCTGTTGTTGTTGTTGCTGCTACTGTCACTGTCCCTTACCACAGAAAGATACATCTGTTGGTTAGTTTTGGTTGTTGTTGCTGCTACTACTGTCACTGTACCTTATGACAGAAAGATACATCTGTTGGTTAGTTTTGGTTGTTGTTGCTGCTACTACTGTCACTGTACCTTATGACAGAAAGATACATCTGTTGGTTTTGGTTGTTGTTGTTGTTGCTAGAAAAATACATCTGTTGGTTTGTTTTGCTTATTGTTGTTGTTGCTGCTGCTGCTACTGTCACTGTCGACAGAAAAATACATCTGTTGGTTTGGTGTTGCTGTTTTTGTTGCTGCTGCTACTGTCACTGTCCCTTACCACAGAAAGATATATCTGTTGGTTAATTTTGGTTGTTGTTGCTGCTACTACTGTCGCTGTATCTTATTACAGAAGATACATCTGTTGGTTTGTTTTTGTTGTTGTTGTTGTTGTTGTTGTTGCTAGAAAAATACAACTGTTGGTTTGTTTTGGTTATTGTTGTTGTTGCTGCTGCTGCTACTGTCACTGTCGACAGAAAAATACGTTTGTTTTGGTTGTTGTTGCTGCTGCTGCTACTACTGTCACTGTCCCTTACCACAGAAAGATACATCTGTTGGTTAGTTTTTGTTGTTGCTGTTGTTGTTGCTGCTGCTACTGTCACTGTCCCTTACCACAGAAAGATGCATCTGTTGGTTAGTTTCGGTTGTTGTTGCTGCTACTACTGTCACTGTACCTTATGACAGAAAGATACATCTGTTGGTTTGTTTTGGTTGTTGTTGTTGCTGCTGCTATCACTGTCGACAGAAAAATACATCTGTTGGTTTGTTTTGGTTGTTGTTGCTACTGGTGCTGCTACTGTCACTGTCCCTTACCACAGAAAGATACATCTGTTGGTTTGTGTTTTGGTTGTTGTTGCTGCTGCTACTACCAGTATCACTGTGGTAATCATGACTTCTATTTGTTGTGCTTTGATTTGGACTTGATAATGTAGCGGAGGAGGTGTAGGCATTGACGAAGTGTAAGTAATTCAGTAAGTCAGTAAGTAAGTAGTAAGTAAGTAAGTAAGTAAGTAAGTAAGTAAGCAAGCAAGGAAGTAGCAAGTAAGGAATTAAGTAAGTAAGTAAGTAATCGACCAGTAAGAGGAGGATGGTAGCGGAGGAGGTGTAGGGATTGATAAAGGCGTAAGTGTAAGTAAGTAAGTAAGTAAGTAAGTAAGTAAGTAAGTAAGTAAGTAAGTAAGTAAGTAAGTAAGTAAGTAAGTAAGTAAGTAAGTAAGTAAGTATAAGTATAAGTAAGTAAGTAAGTAAGTAAGTAAGTAAGTAAGTAAGTACAAGCAATAGGAGGACGGTAGCGGAGGTGTAGGGATTGATAAAGGCGTAAGTAAGTAAATAAGTAAATAAGTAAATAAGTAAACAAGTAAATAAGTAAATAAGTAAGTAAGTAAGTAAGTAAGTAAGTAAGTAAGTAAGTAAGTAAGTGACGAAGGCGTGAGTAAGTGAGTAAGTAAGTAAGTAAGTGAGTAAGTAAGTAAGTAAGCAAGCAAGGAAGTAGCAAGTAAGGAATTAAGTAAGTAAGTAAGTAATCGACCAGCAAGAGGAGGATGGTAGCGGAGGTGTAGGGATTGATAAAGGCGTAAGTAAGTAAGTAAGTAAGTAAGTAAGTAAGTAAGTGAGTAAGTAAGCAAGCAAGCAAGCAAGTAAGTAAGTAAGTAAGTAAGTAAGAAAGGATATATGTGTATATTTGTAACATGAGTACCAGTAAGAGGAGAAGGATGGTAGCGCCAGAGATGTAGGCGTTGATAAAGGTAGCATAGAGCCCTCCGCCAATCGTGAAGCCTGAACAATGATCCAAAT
>WBZZ01000193.1:227500-230000 GCA_019918135.1 Paulinella micropora
CCGTATAGTTCAAAAGGGCTCGGCTACCTTTCGGCTTGAACTGGGCACAGACACCAACCACAGCGAGACAGTGGTTGGTGTGCAGCTTGGCCGGTGCTGAAAGTTCTTGTCCGGGGGTAGTATAGGAGGCCATGGCTTTTCAAGCTAAGCCACGCCCATAGATTAAACATATCTATCTATCTATCTAGCTATCTATCTAGCTAGCTATCTATCCAGCTAGCTATCTAGCTATCTAGCTATCTATCTATCTATCTATCTATCTATCTATCTATCTATCTATCTATCTATCTATCTATCTATCTATCTATCTATCTATCTATCTGGTGTGCTGGGCCCGTGGTGAGGTGCCTTTTGTGTGCCTAGCCATACGCCTATAAGTCATATGCCGAAATAGCGACGGGAAGCACAATCCTGTTCCCTCAGGGTGCCCTTTCTCGCTTGTTGAGCCCGGAATAAAACCCACAGTGCTCTGTCGGTTTATACTAGACTGTCGAACAGTCTCGAAACTCCATCTGCTTACTGGGCCCTCTGTAATGGAGGTGGGAGCTCGTTCTGCAAGGGGCGCTTTATGGAACGAGCCCTGGCCCCGCCTGGTACTAGGAAGCTTTGGTATTGCCTGTATCAGTCCCTTCCGTGCAAACATCACGGCTTAGCTGGGCATCGGGTTAATACTTTACCCACAGACTTCCTGGTTGACGAAATCAGAAGCTCCTTTTTTCTGACATTAGTCGATATTTCATCTATCTACCTATCTACCTACCTATCTATCTATCTATCTATCTATCTATCTATCTATCTATCTATCTATCCATCCAGCAATCTATCTATATATCTATCCATCCAGCAATCTATCCATCCATCCATCTATCCATCCATCTGTCTATCTATCTATCTATCTATCTATCTATCTATCTATCTATCTATCTATCTATCTATCTATCTATCTGTCTGTCTGTCTGTCTATCTGTTTATCTGTCTATCTATCTATCCATCCATCCATCCATCCATCCATCCATCCATCTATCTATCTATCTATCTATCTATCTATCTATCTATCTATCTATCTATCTAAGCATGTATCTACCTACCTACCTACTTACCTACTTACTTACCTACCTACCTATCGATCTATCTATATCTTTATCTATAAGCACAATACCCTATCCATGTCTCTAAGGGTGGTTTCGTTTGTGCGGACCAAAGGATATAGTCCTAAATACACACAAATATACATACATATATACATGCATACATGCATGTATGCATATATGCATACATGCATGTATGCATATATGCATACATGCACATGCATACATACATACATGCATACATACATACATACGTACATATACATACATACATGCATATATACATACACATGCATACATACATACATACTACATACATACATACATACATACATACCTACATACGTATATACGCACGGACTTACATACATGCGTACATACAGCATACATACATACATATACATACAACATACAGCATACATATATACATACATACATACATACATACATACATACATACATACATAGATACATACATAGATACATACACACACACACACACACACACATATATATATATATATACATATATATATATATATATATATATATATATATAGCAACTACCTCTGGTGGCGGGTAAGTGCTGGCCATGCCGCACTGGCCGCTGCAGCATGGCGCATAGCACAGCACAGCAGTGGCAACAGGGAACACATACCATCGCACAATCACTCACTCACTCACTCTCTCATGGCGCATAGCACAGCACAGCGTGGCAATAGGGAACACATACAATCGCACAATCACTCACTCACTCACTCTCTCACTCTCTCATGGCGCATAGCACAGCACAGCGTGGCAACAGGGAACAGATACAATCGCACAGTCACTCACTCACTCACTCACTCTCACTCTCTCACTCACTCACTGGCCGCTGCTGCATGGCGCATAGCACAGCACAGCGTAGCAACAGGGACCACATACAATCGTACACTCACTCACTCACTCACTCTCTCACTCTCTCATGGCGCATAGCACAGCACAGCGTGGCAACAGGCAACACATACAATCGCACGATCACTCACTCACTCACTCTCTCACTCACGCACTGGCCGCTGCTGCAGTGCACAGGACAGAGCAGCATGGCAACAGGGAACACACTCACTCACTCACTCACTCACTCACTGGCCGCTGCTGCAGCGCACAGGACAGAGCAGCATGGCAACAGGAAACACACTCACTCACTCACTCACTCTCACTCTCTCACTCACGCACTGGCCGCTGCTGCAGGGCACAGGACAGAGCAGCATGGCAACAGGGAACACACTCACTCACTCACTCACTCTCTCACTCACGCACTGGCCGCTGCTGCAGGGCACAGGACAGCACAGCGTGGCAACAGCGAGGACACACAATCACACAATCAATCAATCACTCACTCACTCACTCACATAATCACTCACTCTTCTTCT
>WBZZ01000193.1:235000-237500 GCA_019918135.1 Paulinella micropora
TAACTTACTAGCTATACTTTTCACGTGGACGTTCCCTGAGTCCAATTGTAAAAATTGTTCTCTCAATAAAAGCGAAGAAGAAGAAGATGACTTCCGTCTTGCCCGGTTTCAGGTTGATTTCAAGCCGATAGTCCTCCACGAATGTCGCCACGACATTTACAATCTGTTGAAGCTCCGTGACACTATGCGCAATTACCGCAACGTCGTCGGCGTAAAGCAGGGTCCGTATGTCTTCGATGCGGTTGAGGTCCTCGATCTCCAACTCTTTCGCGATTCGGACCGTTAGCTCATCCATGAAGACGTTGAACAGCGACGGTGACAACGGCGACCCTTGCTGAACTCCCATCTCTTCCAGCACTTCACCAGTGAGTTCGCCATCGACTAGCACTCGCGATGACGTTCTTCGGTAAAAACGCCGCAGAATGCGATAGAACCTGCCCTGTACCCCCATCTGGGTTAGCCTCTGAAACAACCCGGCCCGCCAAACCGTAAGAAGAAGAAGAAGAAGAGAGAGAGAGAGAGAGAGAGAGAGAGAGAGAGAGAGAGAGAGAGAGAGAGAGAGAGAGAGAGAGAGAGAGAGAGAGAGAGAGAGAGCTAGATAGGGAAGGATTTTATCCGCAAAATTCTTAAGTTCATCTCTCTCGTACCTCTATCTATCTACCTATCTACCTATCTATCTATCTATCTATCTATCTATCTATCTATCTATCTATCTATCTATCTATCTATCTATCTATCTATCTATCTATCTATCTATCTATCTATCTATCTATCTATCAATCAATGAGTCTATCAATCAATCAATCAATCAATCAATCTATCTATCTATCTATCTATCTATCTATCTATCTATTTATCTATCTATCTATCTATCTATCATCTATCTATCTATATCTATCTATCTATCTATCTATCTATCTATCTATCTATCTATCTATCTATCTATCTATCTTCCTTCATCTGTATATTTATTCCTTTTTGTCTTTTGTAGAAATTTATCTGCAAGGTACATGTTGCGTACGAAGGTGGGTCGTTCGTTTTTTCACAACAGTACTCCCTCGGCTGGCAAAGGTTCAATTTGAACACTCATAGATCATATATAGTACGTATACACATGCATACCAATCCATGTACATATGCATGCATAGTAATTATGCAAACACATAAACTACAGGAATATAGATATGCATGTCTAATGCATGTTAGTATGTATGTATGTATGTATGTGTATGTGTATGTGTTTGTGTATTGTATGCATATATGTATGTATAGATAGATAGATAGATAGATAGATAGATAGATGAGATGTCGCAAAGGAATGTAGTCCTTGCAAAGGAACGCAGTTTCACATCAAACAATAATTTGTGTACTGTGCATGTGTCCGGGATGGGAATCACGGGTAGACTGTGTTCTGGAAAAAGAAGAGGAGGAAGGACGTTGAAGAAAAAGGCAATCTAGGAATGGAGAGTGGGAGGATAAGGAAGAAGAGAAAGAAATGGAAGCCGTTAGTCCAAGTGTTTTGAGCACCGTAAGCTTGCGCAAGCTACAATGATGACATTGTATGAGGCCTAAACCCCCGCAGGGACCTAGCCCGGGCTATGCAACACTGGACGGCTATGATGGAATGCAGTCACCAATACGGACTAGAGGAAGATTAGTCCAATTTTTGACTGCACAGGAGCGATAAATCGCAAAAGAGCAACGAGCTACGCAGGAGGATAGCTTGAAGCAAAGGGATTTGGATTGGGGATGGGAAAAAACCCAAGGCGCGGAAACATCGATGAACAGAGAACGATACCATGCCGCGAGCCCCGCATTCGATTGGTCGAAGGTGGCAGGTCCATCCGTTGTCCTCGATTTGAGATTTGAGCTTGTTGTATCGGTTGGTCTTGTAGGCTCGTGCGTCAAGGATGTTTTCCTCGACCGGGCACGTTAGCTCGATCAGAATACATATCTTGGTAGACAGTGACCAGACAACGATATCGGGGCGGAGGTCAGTGTATGCATATATGTATGTATAGATAGATAGATAGATAGATAGATAGATAGATAGATAGATAGATAGATAGATAGATAGATAGATAGATAGATAGATAGATGGATAGATAGATGTATGCATGCATGTATGTATGTGTATGTATATATGTATGTATGTATGTATGTATGTATGTATGTATGTATGTATGTATGCATGTATGTATGTATGTATAGGTATGTATGTACACTAAATATTTGTATAGCCCACCGTGCAGTGGTGGCGTGGCAAAAGACAGGGAATGAACAATCAGCCACACGTGCTTTAGGTAATTATATATAACTTCATGCATATTCATATTTTATATGTATATGCATAGTTCATGTATATGCATGTGTGCGTAAAGACAAGCAAACAGCCACATGTGACTTGAGTGTATGTATATGTCTAAGTATCTTCATATTTCATATGCATATGTAAATATACAGGCATATGTATAGTGTATGTAAATGCATATATATATAT
>WBZZ01000193.1:245000-252500 GCA_019918135.1 Paulinella micropora
TTGCAGTTGATTCCCTGCAAGGTATCCGACACGCCGGGCGGGTAGCTATTCAGGGATGGTTAGAGTCACTCTTCCCTCTCCAACATTCACTGTGTGACTGTTGGGTCGAGGGATGGAGGCGCATGGTCCTTGGACTCAGCCATGACAGAACAATACACATATTATTATTATTATTATTATTATTATTATTATTATTATTATTATTATTATTATTATTATTATTATTATTATTATTATTATTATGGACACCGTGATAGCCCAGTGGTCAAGTTCTACCATCTGGGCCCTGTCGCCAGTTCGATTCCCGTCGGTGCCACCAGTATTTCATTGAACATACCGGTCCGTCTGGAAGTGTTGGAACTGCCCTTGCGGGGGTGTCATTAGAGCCTGTCGTCATTTCTTCGTACTCCCCTCACGGGTGAGACGATGGAGGCGCATGTGCAGATTTGCATCAGCCATTGACAGAGAAGCACTATTATTATTATTATTATTATTATTATTATTATTATTATTATTATTATTATTATTATTATTATTATTATTATTATTATTATTATTATGGACACCGTGATAGCCCAGTGGTCAAGTTCTACCATCTGGGCCCTGTCGCCAGTTCGATTCCCGTCGGTGCCACCAGTATTTTCATTGAACATACCGATCCGTCTGGACCAGTATTTTCATTGAACATACCGGCCCGTCTGGAAGTGTTGGAACTGCCCTTGCGGGGGTGTCATTAGAGCTTATCGTCAATTCTTCGTACTCCCCTCACGGGTGAGACGATGGAGGCGCATGTGCAGAAATGCATCAGCCATTAACAGAGAAGCACTATTATTATTATTATTATTATTATTATTATTATTATTATTATTATTATTATTATTATTATTATTATTATTGCATGACGTGCAGGCTCGGGATGTGATTGGTCGGTTAAGCTCCTACCCGCAGCCCACCCTAGAGGTATATATTTAATGTATGTACTAGTATGTAGTTTATGTATGTATGTATGTATGTATGTATGTATGTATGTATGTCACATGATGTATGTATGTACGTATGTATCATTATGTATCATTATGTATCCGGCATTATGTATCATTATGTATGTATGCATGTATGTATGTAGATATCAGTCACCTGTAGACTTCAGCATGTATGTAGAGTATGTATGTAGTATGTATGTATGTATGTATGCCACTGTATGTATGTATCACGGTGTAGCCTGGGTATGTCACTCATGTATGTATGTATCATGGTAGGAGCCTTTGGGGGAAGAGATATACGCAGGTGTGGTAGAGACCACGGGCGGAGGTAAGAGTGGTGTTGAGCAGCGCACGTAGTACTTGAACTTGATACTACAGACATGGATGATCATGGTATTCAATGGCAATCATAAAGTGCTGAAGGCTATTAGTAATATGCCACGGTACTCAGGCACGGTAGGTGACTTGTGACATCACAGTAAAGGTCACCTCACAGTATAGCTACGCGGCATGATTATGCTGGGTCTATCTTAGTACTGATAGCCGGGTAGTACTTAGTAAAGAAGCGTAGCAGTATAGGTATGTACATGAGGCGGCGGTGCTCTATCAGATGACTGATAATCGAAATAGAGGGTTATTCATCGACCAAGCGACAGCATAGGCGGGGCCTTGAAATAAGCGTCACGGTAACCGCAGTACATAATTTTATTTATGTTTTATGCACATGACTCAGCGGCTCTACTGACTATGATATTATTGATGGTTATTGATATAGGGACGGACGATCTCAGGCTGATGCCGGCATACTATTAGTACTTGAAATAAGCGAAACAGAGATTTTACTGAGTTATGCACAATGATTTCTCTAATCTTGAAGTACATCACGGTGAAGATATTATGGTGACGGTTGGGTAGGGACGGGCGACTTGGCGGCAGCTCTGTCGATGGTGCAAGGCAGAAAGGCCGTGGCACTCTGCGGTGCGTACTTATATACTACTGCAATGACCGCCAAACACAGAACGCACTTAGTACCACTGATGCTTGTACTACTGAGTCATGATTCAAAACTATAACCGTAGAAAGAATCTACTACCGAAGTATTCAGACTGGGCATATGGTACATTCAAGCGTCAAACTCAACCATCGAATCAATCAAAACTCTCAGCCAGATTTCAGATTAGTGGCGGCTAGATTTCAGATTAGCGACCAGAATTTAAATTCAAGTAGTTCCATTTAACGGCTATATCCGTTAAATTCAAGTAGTTCAATTTAACGGCTATATCCGTCCGCAAAATCAGCATGGTTTCAAGTTTGGGAAATGTTACCGTCGAATTGAACTAATTTGAATTCTGGCCACTAATCTGAAATCTGGCCCGGGCACTAATCTCAGTGAAATCTGGCTCTTAATTCAAATTCGATGGTTGAGTTTGACACTTTGAATGTACCCAGTAATAATGCTGGTTTTCTACACTCGGGTCATGAATCATGACACCAATAAGATTGAAAAACGACTAGTCATGATCAAACTCACAACTTGAATCAGCATCAGAACTGAAAATGTTTGGACGTCATTGTAATAGTAAATTCGAATTCTCATCATACTTCGTCATTCCTTTACTAGGTCGGGTTGGCTGTGTCACCTTCCTTTCATTACGCATATATACATATATATATATATATCATGATATATATATATATATATCATGATATATATATACATATATATATATATATATATATATATATATATGATTTGATATGTGCCAGGTCGGGTTGGTGGGAGTGAGTTCAAGCCTACGGTGAGGACGTCTGCGTTTCCTTTCATCACGCCGCGGCGTATATACAAATATATATATATATATATATATGTATATATATATGTGTGTATATTTGATATGTGCCTGGTCGGGTTGGCGGGACTGAGTTGAGGACGTCTGTTTTTCCTTTCATCACGCGTATATATACATATATATATATGTATATATATATATCATGATATGTATATATATATTTAATATGTGCCAGGTCGGGTTGGCGGGACTGAGTTGAGGACGTCTGTGTTTCCTTTCATCGCGCGTATATCATATATATATATGTATATATATATATATGTATATATATATAATATGTATAGAAATAATGATATATAATTATATATATATATATATACTATGATTAATATGTGCCAGATCGGGTTGGCGGGACTGAGTTGAGGACGTCTGTGTTTCCTTTCATCGCGCGTATATTATATATATATATATATATATATATATATATATATATATATAATATGTGCCAGGTCGGGTTGGCGGGACTGAGTTGAGGACGTCTGTGTTTCCCTTCATCACGCGCGGGGTGAAACTGCTGGGCTTCAACAACAGAGAGTGCCCGCGGCAGTATCGCAAGTACGTGTGGGAAGAGGTAGCTAATATAATTATAAGATGATAATGTACGGTTTTGAAAGCTATATTATGTCTAGCAAAAGCATCTACTACTTTGTGTATAATACGTATGATATGGTGTGATGATATTGCTATGTAAGTAACACTTCATGGAAATATGATCAATATCTATATCACTGATGTACAAGGTGGGTCGTTGCGTGCCGAAGGAAGTTCTGAAGAGGACCGTCACTACCCACAGCCTTGAGGTAATATCATAGTATATCACCTCAGCTCCAGCCTCGGACTATCCACGGGCTCAGGAAATCATGAGGCGACGCCTCATGCTTTATTAAGACTTCAACATATCAGCAGCACTGCTAAGCATATACATACCTAATCACAAATTTAGTTGAAATGGCAAATCAGACTTTGATTAGCTCTCATGCTTGACCTGAGGCTGTCAGCGAGTTGACAGGGGGGAAAAAAAAAGAAGAAAAAAAAAAAAAAAAAAAAAAAAAAAAAAAAAAAAAAAAAAAAAAAAAAAAAAAAAAAAAAAAAAAAAAAAACCTCATGCCACGGATCATAAGTTATAGTTTGTTTTTACGTCTTTTCTTCTTTCTATTTTACCATCATATTAAGTTCAACCTTGCTTAATGTGAAAAAAAAGGTGTGTGTGTGTGTGTTGTGGGGGAGGGAGGGGGGGGGGGACTCTACCCAAACCGACGGTGGAGTCCATCATATTCGCGTTTCCTTGGCTTGACTTGAATCACTTGCTTGCTGCGAATGATGCCTGCAGGAGCTGGCGGGCGACCTTGGTCCTCGTCTTCTTGCAGGAGAGCTCAAGGGGCGCAACCTGATCGACCTGTCTTGGAGGAGAGCTCAAGGGGCGCAACCTGATCGACCTGTCCCTCGGGAGTCTAAATGATGCCACAATTGCAAGCCGCCCTTGAAGTATTATAAGTTACCGGTAATTATGTTATGCCCGGCTTACTGGCACTCTTTAATTTATCGTTCAAATACGAACACCCGACCCGAAAGTAATCAGGCGTTGACAAGTAAAATTAAACTTGAAAATCATAGTAAGTGAAGTGTGAAATCTTGTCACGTTTTGAAAGTCACGGTCGGCACGATTTCTCGGACTTAGTTCAAGTCTGATATTAATATCGTTTTCAGCCCGGCGCGCGAGCATCTTTGAAGTCAAGCAAACGCTGGCTGAAGCGTCAGTCCGAGGAGTAACCTATTGTTTATGCACAGAGTCCGAGCCATCAACCCTCTGGAAATAAAATCACAGTGTTGCTGTGTTGTGCGTGTTGCAAAGAGAAAAAACTACTGACTACACAGCTTCAGAAAACAAACAGTTAGACTTGAACTTGGTTACTCCGACCGGTAATCGCTTGGAGAAAAACCCAGTAATATTAGAAAAAAAAATCTTAATAAATAATCTACTGTAGATTTACTAGTAATCTTTGGCACAGAATTTCGATTTAGCCGATCCCGAATCAGGACAACCAAAGAAAGATTACCGTATCGTTACCGGTACCCGTAACCCTACTACTACTACTACTACTACTACTACTACTACTACTACTACTACTACTACTACTACTACTACTACTACTACTATTACTACTACTACTACTACTACTTACTACTACTACTACTACTACAACTACTACCGGTACTTAGTGACTACTACTACTATTACAACTACTACTGGCACGGTTACTACTACTCCTGTTACTACTACTACTGTTACTACGGTTGCTGTTGTTGCTGTTATCGTTGTTGTTGTTGTTGTTGTTGTTGTTGTTGTTGTTGATGTTGTTGTTGCTGTTGTTGTTGTTGTTGTTGTTGTTGTTGTTGTTGTTGTTGTTGTTGTTGTTGTTAGTAGTAGTAGCAGTAGTAGTAGTAGTAGTAGTAGTAGTAGTAGTAGTAGTAGTAGTAGTAGTAGTAGTAGTAGTAGTAGCTGCTATAATAATAATAATAATAATAATAATAATAATAATAATAATAATAATAATAATAATAATAATAATAATAATAATAATAATAATAATAATAATAATAATAATAATAGTGCTTCTCTGTCAATGGCTGATGCAAATCTGCACATGCGCCTCCATCGTCTCACCCGTGAGGGGAGTACGAAGAATTGACGATAGGCTCTAATGACACCCCCGCACGGGCAGTTCCAACACTTCCAGACGGACCGGTATGTTCAAAAATACTGGTGGCACCGACGGGAATCGAACTGGCGACAGGGCCCAGATGGTAGAACTTGACCACTGGGCTATCACGGTGTCCATAATAATAATAATAATAATAATAATGCTAAGTATAGTAATAATAATAATAATAATAATAATAATAATGATGATGATGATGATGATGAAATAACAATAATAATAATAATAATAATAATAATAATAATAATAATAAATAATAATAATAATAATAATAATAATAATAATAATAATAATAATAATAATAATAATAATAATAATGATAATAATAATAATAATAATAATAATAATAATAATAATAATGATGATGATGATGATGATGATGAGCTGCTGCTGCTGTTGTTGTTGTTGTTGTTGTTGTTGCTGTTGTTGTTGTTGTTGTTGTTGTCGTTGTTGTTCTTGTTCTTGTTGTAGCAACAGCAACAGCACGAGCAGCAGCGATACTACTACTACTAGTACTACTACTACTACTACTACTACTACTACTACTACTACTACTACTACTACTACTACTACTACTACTGCTGCTGCTGCTGGTGCTGCTGCTGCTGCTGCTGCTACTACTACTACTACTACTACTACTACTACTACTACTAATAATAATAATAATAATAATAATAATAATAATAATAATAATAATAATAATAATAATAATAATAACAATAATAATAATGATAATAATAATAATAATAATAATAATAATAATAATAATAATAATAATAATACTATATCTGAGGCGTACTGATGCAGCTAATGGCATATCCTCAACGGACATAAGCCTCCAATACCCTTGTTCGAGGTCCTCCACCCCCCCGTGTCAGTCTCTCGCCTGATGATCGGGGCCACCGATGGAGCTCCTGAGGGCAAGACTGCACTAAGCCGAGGTTATTCCGCAGTCCCAGCAACCTCTTGCAAGACGGCACCGAATGTGCAAGTGCATACACCAAGCGCGGTTGCTAGAGCTGCCTCGAAACCCCACCCATAACAATCTGGTGTCTGCTGGGTCCTGGGCTATCAACCAGCATATGCGGAGTTTAAGATCTTTTACGCGCGCAACGACCCTCCTCCCCAGCATCTACCACCAAAGGGTTATGAGTTGGCGTCACAGTTTAACGCATTGAGGCCATTGGGCTGGAACTCTGTTTAGCAAGTGTGACTAGGTTTTTTCATCGGGATTTCCCTCAAATATGTCACAGTCAACACTCCAAAATAATAATAATAATAATAATAATAATACCACTACTACTACTACTACTACTACTACTACTACTACTACTACTACTACTACTACTACTACTACTACTAGGCCTAGGCCTTCGGTTTAATGAAGTTAACAATTTAACCTCTGGTCTATCCATACAAATCGTTAGCTCAAGAGCTATTGATTTAACTAGATGGTAACCTACGTCTCAAGTTATTAAAGGTAATGAGAAATTATCAAAATATTAAAGTATTAAAATAAAATGACTTAGATTAAAAATATTAAAATAAAATAAAATAATAATAATAATAATATAATAATAATAAAATAGTTCTAACAATAATAATAAATATATATGGAATTAACAAATATATATATATGTATATATATATTAATATATATATATAAATATATATATATATATATATATATTAGATTAATCTTTTATGAAGTCAAAGTAAAGTTCTAGTTCAGTGAGGAACGAGAAAAAAAAAAAAAAAAAAAAAAAAAAAAAAAAAAAAAAAAAAAAAAAAAAAAAAAAAAAAAAAAAAAACGGAAATATATATAATAATATAATATATATATATATGTATAAATATGTTGAAAGAGTTATATTCTCACTCAGTACTATATATTATATATATACATAAATATATATAATATATATATTTATATATATATGTTGAAAG
>WBZZ01000193.1:260000-262432 GCA_019918135.1 Paulinella micropora
GCTGCACCATCTTGACGTCCTGCTGAAGGGCCCACTTGTCCACAGTCGAACTCCAACCCTCGAGGTCCTTCTCTGAGCTATTGAGGAGCTCCTGCAGCCCTTGTTGTAGATCCATTGAGTCCCTGATAGCGCCTTCGGCCTCCGCAGTCCAGTCGGATTTGACTTCAGATGCGATGACAGGAAATCGCTCCTCCGGTAGAACACGCAGCCGTCCATAGAACTTCAGTTGCGCCGCCCGCCGCAAACGCTCCGCACTCAAAGAGCGCGCCAGAAAGAGTGTAATCCACTTGCTTGTCTTAGGGCTGATGCCGAGAATCATCCTCATGGGGCGCAGCATTGCTGCCTCCAGCTTGGTGAGCTGCGATACGGGGGCACGCCAGACATTGAAGGCGTACTTCAGCTTGGCCCCCACAAGTTGATTCCAGCACATGAGACGATACCTAGCTTGTATCTCACCTGCACACCACAACGAGTACCAACCTGCGGTGGCGACTTCAGTGACACGCGTAGCCCGCAGGGCCTGCTCCTTCCACTTCAGGTCGTCGGTGATAACCACTCCCAGGTACTTGTACTGACTGGTGACACAAAGCTTCTGGCCGCGAAACCACACCACGGGCTCACCTCGCTCCCTGATACTTGGTCGTTTCGCCTTGCTCGACGTGTAAATGGGCATGATTTCCATCTTGCCGGGCTTCAAGTTGACTTCAGCCGGTAATCTTCCGCGAACTTGGTCACAACATTGACCATCTTCTGGAGCTCGGTGCGACTGTGAGCGATGAGGGCCACGTCGTCCGCGTATAGAAGTGCCTTGATGTCGTTCAGCCGCTTCACATCCGTGATCTTGAGGGCACTCGCCAGCCGATCACACAGCTCATCCATAAAGACGTTGAAGAGTGTGGGAGAGAGAGGGGACAATAATAATAATAATAATAATAATAATAATAATAATAATAATAATGACAATAATGATGATGATGATGATGGTGATGCTGATGATGATGATGGTGATGATGATAATGATGATAATGATGATGATGATGATGATGATGATGATAATAATGATAATAATGATAATAATAATAATAATAATAATAATAATAATAATAGACTTATCAGTCAATTGGCCTTTGATCCTGTCGGACATGTGCCTCCATTGGTAGCACGGGACCGTTCGGTGACGCGGCTCCGCTCCAAAGACTCGACTGGCAGTGCAATGTGCAAATGAGCGTGCTGTGCATGTGCAAGTGGGTGCAAGGAGTGAGAGGAGTTATCTGCCGAGAAGAAGTCCGCGACGCTGCGCTGACCTCCACCTACAACAGATCTAGCCAGACATTCTACCTGACTAGGCCTTCCCCTCCTTCTACCCACCTCCTGAACGACCGTGAGGTCGATCACCTCCTCCTCCTCCTCCGCCCCCTCTGCCTCCCTGGTCTGCGCCTCCAACTCCTCCCACTCCTTCCAGATGGTGGCAACAAACCTTCCTAACTCCTCCTCCACCTCTTCTGGGACAGGGATAAACAAAACGCCGAGCATCGCCGCCATCTTTTCATCCTCCCCCTTCAGCCATTCCTCTTTGAAGAGCCTCATCTCTCCTCTGCCTCCCGCAGTTCCCTGTGATAAAGCCCTCCTCGATTCAGCACGAGGGGCTGCCGGGCTTGCGCCTCATCGATAAACTTAAACAGTGCCTCACGAGAGCTCGCAAACGTTGGGCAATGCAGCAGGAAGTGACGTAACGACTCGTTAACCTCAGTGCCACACAAGGCGAAACAGCTTGAGCAGTCCGGCGAGCATGAGCCAAATTTGGATCGGTAGAGGCGAAGGCGATTGTTGCAGCTCAACAATCGCCTTCTGATAAGGTTGTGACTTCCCCCCTCCAGCGCCCGCCAACGTGGGAAAGCAGAGCGGGAAGACATCTGGCTAAGCAGCACCCTAAGCCCATCAGAGGGCTTAGCCTGCCGCTCCCAGCCAGCTACTTCCTGCCGGACAGACCATTGCTTTACCACCTCGTTCCAGTTCGCAAGAGCGGCCCGCCAGTCCTTATCATCTACCGTGCCATCTTTGTTCACGACCCGCTTGAGCGCATCCAAGCCCTCCCGCAGCCTGTGATCTGCTAAGATCAAATTTTCCGTATCTTCCTTCCATTTGCACCGACCCGTGTTGTAAAGCCTGCGTGTTAGCGCTGTGTTGCCCAGTAACTCGATGCGCCCTAGGAACCGAAGCCGGGCCGCCTTGGCAAGGATGCTAAAACTCGGCGTGCGGCCTAAACCCCTGGTGATGCAGCCGCTTGTGCGCGTACCAACACCTAAGATGACCCGCAGGGGCGCTACCAACGCGCCCTCCAGCTTACTCAGCTTGTTGGCGCCCGGCAGATCCCAAAAAGCCGATGCGTAAAGCAACTTTGCGCCAACCATTTGCTGCCATTCATCAGCCGA
>WBZZ01000194.1:0-20000 GCA_019918135.1 Paulinella micropora
TGGACCGTGCCTGGACAGTGGGTTACGGGACCTCAAGTGTCCTGGAAGCTGCTCGCCTCTTTGCACTTGAAGGCCCTTGAACGATGACCAGGTAGACGCCGGAAACAGAGCCTCCGCTTTGATGTCAGAAATCGTTTGTGGTTGAGGCTAGGTGACGCGGCACAGCTGACTCCGAGTCCGAAGGTAAGCCGCCAAAACACACACGGTTTTTCAAGCTGTTATGTTCCGGCCAAAGTCAATGACAAACGTAAACTTAAATCAAAACTTGAGATTTTTAGTCACCCGATATGGTCGAAACCGATGTTATCGGTTAAAAAAGACAATTTAGTAATACTGGAGGAAGACTCCGGCCCTCACTATGATATATAGATGTCAGCTTTATTGTTGAGTTGAGTCTCGAAAAAGATCCTTCACTAGCTGGTGATGATCTTGGTCCTGCCATTGTATTGCAATTTCCAACGGCACTTACTGCGTTTTTATGAGAGTTGTAGCGAGAAAAAATTTTCTGCAACATCACTATTAATACATGCACCTGTTAGATCTATTAATATAATATAACTAATCTGTGTCGTTAGAGTGGCATATGTAATATGTGTCGTTAGAGCCATTACTTATGTTCTGCCTTGTATGTATTCGGGCCGTTCCCTTGGCACCCTTTTCTTAATAAAGTTTCTATTGTAGGTCACCGCTAGTATACTGCAGATGATTAAGTTAATCTCACAGGTTATAGCTTCGGAGTCTTGTAGCGTGAACGTTAGGTCCGGTAGACTTTATTCACTTATAGCGTCTTATCGGGGGCCCGGCGAGCGGAAGGCTGAACCGTGTGGAAGGCAGAACGAAGTGGTGAACGTGTGGAAGGCTGTCACCAAATATTTAATTGGTGTGTGTGCGGAAGGCTACCACCAGACACACTAGGTGGATCGTGCGGAAGGCTGCAATCTAATCCATAACGTTAATAACTAATAATTTCCTAACGCAATCCCACTTCTCCCATAGAGAAAGCTATCTTGGTAGTTGAGCTCCCCTCCTACCTTCCGCCCTTGTCTCGTCAATATGGCGTATCAAGGTTCTGATTTAGTAAAAATGAGGCTAGAACCTCCAAAGTTTGACCATGGAAAGGAATGGAAGCTATTCGAATGCACCTTTACGTCAGTTATAGGTGTCACGCACCCAGAAATACTATTTATGATTCCATGCTTTGAGTCTCACCCCTTAGCAAAACCCCTACTACCACCCAGCGTCCTGAATCTCCTACTAACGCACCCTTCATGTCACCCAAGGAGGAAGAGGAAGACGGAGAGGAGAAAGAAGAAACAGTAGTGAAAGTAGAAGGTAAAGGTAAGGGGAAAGAAAGAAGAGAGTCAAGAAGCAACACATGTGAGCAACAAAGCCAAACTGCCACAGGATGTGACCTTGGATGCGTCGTTGCAAAACATATTTGTGAAGGGGGCTACAGAAAAAGCACCAACCAGTCAGTCTTATTCTCTCAGTCTGTTCACTTGTGCTTGAAAATGTCTTGTTTGCATTGTGTTTGTGTTTGAAATTTCTTGGTTGTTTGACTACTTTGATTTAAATGTGTGGTCTCCTGTTTTGCCGGTGTCGTTCTTTGCAGTGTTGTTATAGTTTTCTGCCTTGGCGCCGTTGCAGGAGCAAAATGCTGACCCTTAACCACGGCCGCTACTCCTCGCTTACGTGGACACACCAAGGCCAGGGCATCGGTTTCGGCCATGTCCACATCGGCACCCCCGGCGTCGTTTCTCAGTACATCCTGACCATCGTCGATCTCTTCTCGGGATTCCTCCAGTTTATCCCTTGCATCTCCACGTCCGCGGGCCTACATTTTTGGTTTTCCGGAAGCCATCTTCTCCGACTACCATAGCTCTTTCGTCGGAACGTTGGCCAAACGATTTTGCAGCGTAGCCGGCCTCGAATGGCTCACCACCGCGCCCTACTCGCATCATCAACTTGGCTACGTCGAATAGCGCCACAAGGCCACCCGCATGGCTTTCCAGTCTCTCCCCAAGGCAGAAAAGACCAACTGGCCCAGCATCATCCCTTCCCCATCTCCTTCGCTCAGAACACCTATGTGTCCACAGCGACCGGCGCCACCGCCTTCGAAGGAATGCTCGCCCGCAAGCCCCGCTGCACGTTGGACTTCTTCGACTCGCCTGAGATTGTCAACGCCCGCGCCACCGCCTCCAGCGCCGCGCTCGACGCTTCACCTACGCTGTCACTACAGTCTGCCTAACAGATCGCCCTGCTGAACAGCGCCCGCACCGCTGTCACAGCTTACGTCAGCGCCTACACCACCGTTACCCGCGCCCGGTCCGTCGCCCAGAAAAACAAAGGCCGCCGCAAGGCTGTCAAAAAATGGAAAGTAGGCGACACAGCCTCCGTCTACCACCGCAAGCCTTCCAAACAAGGCATTCCAGCCTGTTCCGTTCTCCAGTTCGGCCCCTACACCATCGTTGAGCAGGTCAGGACTCGGCTTCAACTGTTTCAAGCTGCGTCACCCCAAGACCAACAAGGTATTGAAACGCATCGACCGCTCACACCTCGCCCCGTACAATGCGCCCACTGATGGCATCGCCCCGCTCAACACGGTCGCAGTGGACAACTACGATGACGACTCAGACTGTCAATTACACAACCGGCGAAGTCGTTGCATTCATCGACAAGGCAGCGGAATCACTATTATGTACTGCGAAATATTTATTTTTGGGTGGGTAAAAATCTCGTTGGAATGAAACATATCCTTACTGCAAGCAAGATATTGCAAATCGCTTTCACAATGACCCTATCGGACCAAACGTATTCAGAAAATATATTACTCTGTCTTGCCTTTTCCTGATTGACTGAAACAAACAAGCACCAGCGGATTGGAAGAAAGTCTAAGTAGGTGATTAAAAAACTATGAATTGCTCAAACAAACTATATTTAGAAGGTGTCGCCAAACTTTACCACAACACACATTAGTACTACGAATCCTGAGGATAAGTGGAACCACCATTGTGTTAACTGAAATTTTGTATACTTGCGCCAAGAATGAATGAAAAAAGACCAACGTAGAGTATGTACACATAAAGTATACTAATCAACTAAAGTCTGTCTGGAATCTAAGATAAAGTCGCAAACGCCAGCACCAGAGTCGAATCTGCAGATTTTTATCAATAACAAAATGACAGCTTCAGGTACTAAATGAACATATATATGTCCGAGGCGTGGCTTGATTGATTGGATCAAAACATGCAGTCATCAACAATCGGTAAGGAAATGTGAGGCAAAATAAACGTATTGCGTCTGAGGTCGATACGTTCAACTACGTCACAAGAATCAGTCCATCCACAGAGAACAAGGCTTCTTATTTTTCTTCTTCATTTCATAAAATACACAGTAAGCTATACGAACGGCCACATGAAGTTTTAATCAAAGCTTAAAAAATAGAACTGGGACATCAATGACTACCTCAACGACAGGAGAAACAAGGCTGAAAGCGAGAGCAGCTGAAAGTGCCTGAAATCTGCTCTTGTCCAGCCCAACCTTGAAGTAGGCACTGTTACATCTTGAGAAACGAATCCATTCCAAGAGATCCCAAGGATTCGTAATCATCCTTCTCGGAGTCCTTCTCGGGCGAAGCGAAAACACCAGAACGTAATTTCATGCGACGATTGGCGTTGAACAGACCATATGACGGGTCTTCCGGAGCCAGGCAACATAAACTGATGTAGAGTACTACTGCGTAATTTCTTCTGCCCGATTTTTCTTGGGTTGGTGTTTGGTGCTGCAAAACAGAACCGTGGAGTGAGACTGACTGGGAACTGAAATCTAAGCACTACCTTCCTGGGCACTGCCATCTGCGGGGACAAGGCTTGTAAAACTGTTGACAGGAGCCAATCCGGTTTGATCCTGACTACCCAAGGACGAAACCAATTGTTGTGTCTGCTGGGACTGTGCAACCTCGGAAGCGACGGAAGCGACGGAAAGCGATGAGGACGACGTCGCAGACGTTGCAGCGGAGTCAGAGTCGCCAACACCAGCATTGGCAGCTGGGGATGGAACCAAAGGCGTATCAGACGCAACTTTAGTTTCATCCTGCTTGGGTGGAGGTGGATCCTCGTTTTCCGAGTCGAGTTGTAAGCCCTCTTTGGCCAAGCCGGAAGCGGCCTGAGTTTCCTGTACCTTCTGAGCTTGAGTCTGTTTGGGATCGTCAGCAGCAGATGCAGAAACATTCTTGGGGGTAGCCAGTTCCCTCAACTTTTCTAGCCCTTGGTGGTCAAGGTGAAGCGCAGCCCCCAGAACAGGATATTCAAAAACCTTACCTCGCGCTCTAAAGACATAAACAAAAAGTAACTGTGCCACCGAACCAAGCAAAAAAAACTTATGAAGGGAGTTCCACTCCTGCTTGTCTGAGCGCTTCTCGTTCCACACGCATACGCTCCCGCAGTGAGAACAACTTCTTGAGCTCCTCCTCATGCTTCTCGAGCACGTCTTGATAACATCATCCTGAGGCATCGTGGTTTGACGCTGAGATGAACTCTGCAATTTGACAAACAACCCAACAAAATAAATTGGTCAGCGTGGAGTCAAAAAACAAAAAAAAAAACAATACAGGTCATGAACCTGGTCCTCCTCCTTGTCTGACTCATCCTCGTCCCCTGAACCCTGTGCGCCCTTTGACTCTTTCTCCAACTTTGAAAAAGGAATGATGATATCCGTGGTCGACTCAATCGAACCGTACCGGAAAGAATCAGGTGGACATCAACAGGACCTTTCATCCCATCGTCTTTCGGCCTAGGTGGCTTCTCATGATACGCAGATGATCCTCCCCGAACTTACGTACACGACTTTGGAAACCAAACATCTGACCTACGTCATTGTCGAGGGCCAAAGTGTGATACCCAAGTGTTAAATCAGCTAGTGTAAACGACCCACTGCCGCAGCAAAAGTCGACAACGAGGTATTTGCTATTGTCACCGCCGAACATGTAAGCCAACGCTGAAAAACAAGGCAAAAAAACAGAAGCGATGAGAACCCGTTAAGAATCTGAAATGTGAAAAAACCTTTGTCAAGCTTGACAGGCTCCGACGACTTGTTCACAGGGTTCGACTCTCCCTTAAACGTAAACTTGTGACCCTCGTGCTGAACAAGAAAACAATTGCCACTTCCTTCTACCTCAAAAGGCATGACGTATTCAAGGTGTTCGTCCAAAGCGTCTTGAGCCTGTTGATAGAGCTCAGGACCAGTGGGCGAAAACGGAAGATCCAGGGCCTGGTCCCAGGTCGCGAACCTGGTGTAGCAGCTGTTGTAGTAGCAGGCGACGACCACGATGCACTATCACAACACAACATGGATCCAAAAATCCGACGGATAAGTAGAACACAATCTGTGTTGACCCGAAAATGATCTGAGTACTGGAAAGAAGGCTTCCAACGGGTGCCGACGACAGTAATAGGAAAAGTGCAAGAGTAACCGGCGCGATTGGCTGCGTCCAAAACGACAGCAATCTGCTTCAAAGGGACGTGGACGCCGACGATAAACTCGGTGGGTTCCGCTCTTATTGCACCTGGCAACGATTCTTCCGGCATGAAAATCTCTACAAAAAACAATAAAAACGTGAACGTGACCTATAAACCCTTGGAAACAGTAAGCACATGTCATGTTCCAGTTATCTGACGGATTTTTGAAACCAAGGTGTGTTAAGCAAGAAACGCAATCATTACATACAGCTTTTCGAAGAGCGCGAGCATAATCCGTGTTAGTCCAGGGCCTTGCATCCCAGTCACCTTGACCCCAGCCCCAGGGCGTGTTCAAGTTGACATACTTGAACCTAAACTGGACCGAACGAGTTTTTGCGTTGAATTTGACATACTTATAACTAACTCTTCTGAGGCTGGCAAACTCCGCCAAGGGTTGAAAAGGAGTAAAAGCGTATTGTTGAGTGCGTCGGTAGGATTGAGGAGATTGGCACTGGGAGCATGAATGCTCATAGCCAAAAGACTGCGGCAAGTGTAACCAGACCAGTCTGAATTGACTTCAATGGGATGCTTCACGTCCCATGTCCACAAACTTTGAGCATCCTCAGCCGAGCTAGAAAATGAGACTGGCTCAGAAGAAGAACCTGATGACTCTGACGACATGCGACGCAGCTGTTCTTCAGTTTCGCAAGCATGCCTCTCCTTCAGCCTTTCTCGAGCCTGGTGCATGGTTTCAAGACTTCTGCGGTACTCTGGAGGAATACACATCCACATTTGCTCGTACAGCTCGGACTCATGCACCTCGTCCTCTTCGATCTTTTTCTTTTCTTCCGGCGTTTTGGCAGCCCTCCTTTTCTTCTTCATGGTTTTTTGGCATTGGCTTGAGTTTTCTTGCTGAGGTCATTTGTGCTTTTGGCGAGGTCAATGACGAATTGTGATGTAAACTGGGGACCCAGGGTTTGTTGCAAACGAGCGGTTGAAAAGTCGTCAAACTCTTTAAAGTGCTTCGCAATGACAACTTTGAAAGTGACCACGTTCTTCTCTGCCTTCAGCCAGTTGACGACTTTGTTGAGCTTCAAGTGTCCACGAAGGACGTTGCTGAGGCACTCATGAAGAAGTTCATAAGAAACTCCTTCTTGCATAGCGGCAAGTATAGTTCTGTTGAGAGGATTGGCGTACTCCGAGAATTCGATGGTAGCTCCTCCTCCCCAAGGCCAGGATTTTTCTTTGACTTAAACGCTTTGTACTGTGCAGTGTTCTTGATCCACTCGTATTCAACCGACTTGTTGACTTTCTCCAGCATGTCCCATAAGTTATATGGAAGCGTAGCAGTTTGGAGAAGAGCGTAGGAATTGCGAAGGTTGTTCACCAGTCACTCGCGCTTGGCCTGGTGAAGAAGCCTTCAAGGCTGCTGCCAAGGACAGCCAAGCGGACCCGGAGCTGTACACGTTGCTACTCTGGCGATGAGAAGGATGTTCCAGCGCTTTTCTTCGTTCAACATGTTGGCTCTGCCATAGATGGTATTGTTTCCCACCAAAGACCTCAAGTACACGTCTCTGTCTTCTTCGTCTTTGGGAACCAAATCCAACAGCTCAGAACGCAACTTCAGGACCTAGAAGCAATCCAGCAACCAAAAACATGTTATTTCCTTTTTCAACCTATGCCGCAACGCCATCAAACAAGAGAAAGCAAGTAAAAAAGCGAACACAGGACCGGTTCCATTTATCTGACGGATTTTTGGAACCAAGGTGTGTTGACAAATTCACAAATTAAATTGGTGGCTGGACCAACAAAAGTCAAACAGAAGCTTGTTCCAAAAATCCGTCGGATAATTGGAACCGACATTGTGTTACGGAAAAAGGAAAAAGGGGCTGACCGTAGCAAAATCGTCCTCTTTCCAGTGATGCATGGCCGCCTTCTGACTTATGCTGCCCACGGCATGGGCATCCAGCTTGATCAAGTTGACGTACACAAGGCAAGACTTGAAGCACAAAAACGGGTGAGCCAATTTGGGGTCTGTAGCCAGAGCCTCCTTGAGTGCGGCGATTCCATGGTTTCCTCCAAGCACCAAGTAGTAGACATCTTGGTGCTTCGCGTTCGAGTAAGTCCTCTTGACTTCGTCCGTAGGCCAAGCCAACTGAGTGTTCTCCGTGACCTTGCGCTCAGGGATGAGACCAGCGGTGGCCTCCTGGAACTGTTGAATAGTGGAGAATTGCGTGTAATTCAACGGGTCATTCCAGAACGGTTGAACAAACTTGTCCTCGTCGATTTACCCAATACTTTGTTTGCCTTTGGCCATCAAAATCACTGGATAAACATAAGCAGGCGGCAGGTTCTCGAAACGGTTTTCTTTGATCTTGCCCACAAGGCTTTGACTTGGTTGGTGTTCAGCGGTCGAGTCTGCCAAGAGGGACTTGCTCTGAAAAGACGCTTGTAGAAGATCTCGAACTTTCCAACCTCGTGATTCATGCGAATTCTGAGATGCGTTTTCTCCAATTGGGTGAGGGATTCACCCTGCTTGCGCTCAGACTGGATGGTCTTCTGTTGGATATTCACAGCTATTGTATCTCGGTTGTCGCGTTCGTCAGCTCGGAACGCCAAAGATCCTGCACGTGCACTTGAAGTCTGCAGCCTCTTCTTGGTTGTTTTGTTTGCAGGGTCACTCCCTTGCCAGATCTTTTGCGCTTCAAGCGAGGTTTTTTTTCCTTGCCCTTTTCCTCTTCTTCTTCCTCCAACGGTGCAGAAGGTTTTTGTTCCTCGCCTTGTTCCCCTTCTTGTTCCTCTGGCTTATCATGTTTCTCTTCTTGTTGCTCAGTCGGTTCGCCCTCTTCTTCAACGCTCTCTTCGTCGGGTTCTTCTAATTCTTCCTGTTCAACTTCCGTACTTGTTTGCTTACTTTTGGTGTCGGCTGCCTGGTCGTGAACAACAACAGGAGTTTCTTGCGTGTCTTCGTTTTCGGCAACAACAATCATGGGAACAGGTGCAGTGTTGCTGCCCAGGACAAGAGAAGAAGGGGACTGGACCCTACTTGCTGTCGGTGAAGCAATCACCTTGGTTTGGTTCGAAGGGGACCCAACAAATGTATGAGTTATACTGGGATTTTTCGGCGATGATGCTGCGGAACTCGTTGAACTGGAGCGTGACAGGCTCGAAGTAGACAAGCCTGCACTTGAGGAACTGCTTGTTGAGGGTTTCGTTCCCATTTCTTCCGTCACCCACGAGAAAACGCCAGTAGGAATAAGGTCTTCCTTGCCTTCCCTTCTTTTGTGATGCAAGAAACGATGGGGAGATTTTTGATGGCAGGAAACGGATTTGTCAGATTCTTTTCGATGGCCTTTTTGTACAAGAAATTTGTCTTGTCTTTGTCCCTAACCAAACAGACATCTGGTTCCAGTTATCTGACGGATTTTTGGAACCAAGTTGTGTTGCAGACAAAATGACGAGGGACAAAAAACGAATCGAATTGTGTGATGGTACCATGGCATACAGAACCCTTTCCCAGGCGTGGTCTTGAAACCATCATTAACCTTGAAGGAATCGAGCATGTTGTAGAACTGATCGGCAAGCATGGCAGAGTCAACGCCCGCTTCTTGATATTCTTGAAGGTTCAATTGCCACAGTAAGCATCTGCCGAAATAAAAAACTTGTGTTTTTTAAATTTATGAAATGATGAAGTAATTGAGGTCGATGAACACACCAAAGAAAAGAAATTTTTAACACAACTATGTTCCAACAATCCTACAGATAAGTAGAACAGCATTATGTTGATGAAAATGTAAACACTTTAACAAATTTCAAAGTAAAAACGACACAAGAAAATGTTGTGTTGCTTCCTCCATACATCTTTCCCATCAAAACTTACAAAAACAAGCATCACAACATGAAGAAATCAGACCAGCATCAGCTCGACATTAACATCCTTTACGCACAGAGAATGCCATTTCTGCACGGGAGCGACAAAATCTTTCCATGAGAACTTGTACCTGTCATGAGCCAAGGGGAAAACGAATGAAAAAAAGCATCAAAGCAACAAGACTTCTAAACACAAAAACTTCCGACGGCAGCAAAATGCAAAAAAAAAAAAGTGTTTTGTGCAAAAAAGAAGAAGTAGGTGGGAACCAATCTCCTTCGTGCTTGAGAAGGACATGTTGGTCCTCGGGATCTTGCAGCATCTGCTCATACTCCTTGTTTGTGAAGGAAATTTTTTCTTCCCAGGTTTCTGCCCTTTGGGCAGGAGGAAAACATCATTTCCGGCACAGTCTCTGGTTTACGTGGGGGATAGAAACCGATCGTCACAGTGCAAAGGGTCGCTTGGCTGTAGTTTTGAGACGGATCATCCTAACACAACATCGGCTCTACTTATCTGTAGGATTCCTGGAACGAAGTTGTGATACCTCTGCTTGGAGTGTCCCTGTCCCAGTAAGCCCTTTGCTGCGTGCAGCACGTGATGTCCCGACACCTGCACCCCTCTGGGCGGGCTTTCTCCCCCTTCCCGGAGCACCTCCTCTCGTCTTGCGTGTAGCCATGTTATGTCACCACCCGTAACCTAAGCTTTCTGGTCTGAGGTTTGCAGCACAGGCCTTCAGCACTTTGGTGCTTGGTAAAAACTTGATTTATGAAGTGGGACAGCCTGTCAAACTGGTTTGGGTGCGTGCCATTGCTCACTAAAGCGTTGGCTTTTTCATTTCAGCCAATTTCGCTTGCATGTTCACTTGTCTTACCAATTTGCACTGTGAGGAATCAAGCGGTAGGCCTGACAGGACCCAATGGCAAATTGTCGAGCTGAAGTTCAGAATTCATTTTTTTTAATTCAAATTTTGGGCGCGAGTTTGGGCACTTTGAAACTGGTTCATTTTGGGTCTGGTTGCAAACCCACTAGACACAGACTTGGTTCCAGGAATCCTGAGGATTCGTAGAACCAAAGTTGTGTTTTATATTTCCACCGAGAACACCACCTCGGTAGCCTTTTCACATGCAAAACACAGCCATCGCTCAACCTCTGTCGCTGGGTGTCTTGGCTAGTTCCACCACTGCTGTTGTCAACTCCTTGCACGACAGGTCGCAGACACATGTTACTAGCTCTAGACGTCATCATCGAAGTCATCGAGATCGAGGTCAAGATGCAGAAGTCAAGAGAGCCTCTGCTTCAGCTGCTCGTCGAAAACACCAACATGAAAAACTCAATGTGAACGACATCGGGAAACACATGCATACACATGCAGTCACGTGGACGACGTCAAGGTTGACAGCCTTGAAGATTATCAGCACATGTTGCAAGCTTTGTACGGTGAAGAACTTGCCCAGCAGGACCAAGGCAACGTTTCTGCAAGTGACTCTGGTGCTGAGCAAAGCGACCAGGAGTCCAGTCGACGACGTCACAAGAGGTCACACATAACGTTTGCAGACTGTCGGCCTTGTTTTTTGCCTGTGCACCAAAAAGAAAAATAATTTGCTTCTGGAAAACCTACAAAAGCATCAACACGTGTTTGGTTCCAGTTATCCGCAGGATTTTTGGAACATTGTTGTGTTAAGAACCCATTGTATATTTTCAAGCCCTTTTTATAGAGAATCTCCAACATCATTCTGTTCAGTTTGGAGTAAAAAAGTTTCATACAGTTGTTTTTTGATTTTCTCTGCAACCCTTAGGCTGCCAAAGCAAGTGTTGGAATATCAGTGGCAGCAAAGTTTATCTTTTGTCAAGCGCTGTTGTCTTGGTTTGGAAGAAGACCAAACCCCTCAGCTTATTAATCGTCTCGCTTTGAAAAGGCTGCGTTTCTGGACTTTGAACAGGTCCTACAAGAGCGAGGTCATTCTTGACCTGATGCACAATAACCGCAACTCAAAAACGGAAGTTGATCCTTTGCAAACCATTCTTGTGGCACAATTTCCTTTTTGTGAGGCTTGTGTCCGCCGCATATACGGCTTGAGCTACCATCGTTGGGCAGTCTTTCGATCCATCAGCGATCGAGATCCCAACCAGCGTCGGCTTCTCCGCTCAGACATCGATGTAGACCGAGGTGGTTTCAAGCGATGCTACTTTGAAAAATACCTCAACAACGTTAAGGTCTTGCTGGCGTCCTCATTTGTTTGTTAAATTGTAACATGTGTAAATTCATGCTGTCGTTTTTCTATTTTCCTCGTTGCGCAAGCAAACACAACTCGGTTCCAAAAATCCTACAGATAATTGGAACCTAGGTTCTGTTGCCCTCCTTTTTTTATTTTCATTGCCTCCTCTTCGTAGTTGCCAATATGTTTTGGGCAGAAAGACCTTGGGGGAAAAGATCCTGCTTCTAAGTTCACCTACTTGCCTTACCAGAAAAAAAAAAAACCTACTGGGAAGCTGCCATCCATGAAGCCAAGATCGAATATCCTGCTTCTCAAATTGATTGGGACAAGACGGAGTCTACGTTCCTGAAAATTTGGACAGGCTCGGTAAACAAACGCTCCAAGTTTGAAGATCTTGTCATCAGAAAAGATTCCCCGGTTGGTAAGTGCAAGGAATGCACTGAATCTTTTACAGCTTTGATGGCCGCCAAAACGAAAGAGGAACTGCATGCTGTTCGTCGAAGAAGGGCTGCACACTTCAGCGAGGTCAGGGAGGAACGAGCGGTCTATGCTAATCACGTCAAGTTAGCTCGTGAACAACCTCGCCTCTACGCAAGCGTCGCGATTGATGGAATGGACCAAGCTAAGACCGCCGTTCCTTTTGCCAATGGAGTTCGAGATCGGGACAACGCAGCAGCCACGACGCAGGCAAGGGTAATTGCCGTGTTCATCCACGGTGTTGGCACGTGTTGTTACGACGCTCCGGCAGATGTACTGTCGACACCACTATCAATTTACTGATGGAATCTTTTCACCCTAACTTCAATTTCTTCCCAAAACCCCATATGGCAAGCTTGCACCCAAGCTCTTCATCCAGATGGACAATACCAACGCTGAAAACAAGACTCATGTCTTCTTCGCATGGGCCGCCTCTTTGGTAGAAAGCACCTTGTTCAAGCAAGTCGAAGCCAGTTTCCTCCCTGTTGGTCATACCCACGCGGACTCGAAGTTTTCCAATATCGCCCAATACCTGTGGGCAAACCCTGCGCACACATTTCCTGAGCTGGCGAAAGCTTGCAAATTGGCAATGGAAAACGATGCTATTCATGTCTGCGTGCTGAAACGCAACTGGATTGTGAACTCTAAGCGTTTCTACGATGAACCGCAAGCCTTCAACAAGGATACCTTTTGCGGGTCTCGCGATGTTCATGGGTTCCTGTTTGATATCCAACTTCTGGACGAAGAAGGTGGAGTCTGCTTGCAGACAAAAGAGTGGACCCGCATGGAGAATTGGATTCCCAGCCAAACGCCACTACGGCTTCAGCTTCCAGAAACTTTGTTTTTTGTCCCCGCAGTGTCTCTCTTCAATATCACTGAGCTGGGCAAGATCATCCTAGGTCTTGAATCTTTCCTTAAGGTTGCTGTGGATGAATCGGAGATTGTTGACAGCAGTCCAAAACCAAGCTACTCGTCGGACACTTCCGATGCAGAAGAGTGGTCTGCAGCACAAGGTGGCCGGCGACCTTTAATCCGCCTACCGACCGAGGACACCCTGCGCTCAATGGAAAAAGGTTCGCGCTCATCAAACCGCTTTGCAAGAGTCAGATTGTGAGCTTTGTGTCGAGCTTGCCTCTGCGCAACGCGACGTCATCATCAGCAACAGACAGGACAACGAAACGAGAAACCTTGCTCGCCGACAAACGCAGACTGCTGCCGCAAACTTGGCTTCGCATGCCAAGAGCAGTGAATGCACTCGAGATTTGGGGTTGCAAGAAGAAATTGTAGGACCTGAAGCCTGGGGGTTTTTACCACACTTTTCTGCAAGCCCATAGAGAAGTGCCTGAGCACCAGGTCAGAGTCCTCTTGCATGCAACAATCTGCAGCTTCATGTCTCAACATTGAAGGACTCACCACCTTGAGTTTGTTTGCAAAACAGTACAAAATTGTTTACTTCCTCCATGTGCCACTTATAACATCTCTGGTGTCTTGCTCTTCAATGCACAAACATGCTGGTGTGCTTTTCTACGGCAGGAATCTCAGCAGCAAGAACCACCAAACGCAAGCAATGCACAGGCAGGAGGAAGAGACGTGCAAGAGCAGCCTGAGCTTACCTCCAGTTCCGTCACTGGAAGTTATTTAACTGAAGACGCTGCAATTTCTTTTGATGCTGTAGAGATGATTGATTCAAACGAGCAGGTAATTGAATTCGATGGTCCTTCTACAACCGACCAGCAGGATGTACTATTAGAAGGTGTTGGGTTTGCAAGGGAAGCGAAAACCTCTGTAGGTGGTGCATCTGACTCCAACTTGCCGCAGGTTTCATTCCTGCCAGTCAATCGAAACCAGTTGGCGACTGCAAGTCGAAATTCAATCCGAGTCACAGCCCAGGACGCCCACCTTGGAGACATCTCTCTGCTCGAGATATTCGATATCCGATTCCCTGACCAAGGTCGACCGACAGACGGAGCTGAGAAGAGAAGAGATGATAACACCGCAGCCTTGAAAAAGAGACAACCTTTCCTGAAGCCTAATGACATGGTCTTGGCTAGAGTTGAGTACTCGGTCGAAGAAGAGTCAGGAAAAACCCAGCAGCCTGTGTGCGTGTTCAAGATCCTGAAAATTTTCCAGGACCGTGGTTATGCAACATGGATGAGGGTTCGTTGGTACAGAGAGGTGGGGGACGTGTTTCTAGGAAAGCACAGTGAGAAAAAGGAAAAACTCACGGAGAAGGACCAGAGGCTGATGGAAACTCTGCGATCACAGGGCCAAGATGTGGACAATGACGTGAGGTTCAAGATCACACCCGATGAAAATCTATTTCTGGCCGGGAGCGACGAAAATAACCAGGTTCAAGGGCAGCAACTTGCAGCTCTGATGTTAGTGCACTGGGGAAAATCTTCGGACCTGCTCACAAAAGGGAACATGATTCGACAAAACCTCATATCAGGCTCATCACCACCGACATCAGACTGCGGGCTATTCCAGGCCTGAAAATCGTGGAGGCTGTCAAGCAGGCTCAAGCTCTAAATCCAACAGGAAAATCAAACAAAAAACGACCTGTAACTTCTCCCTCTTCCTCAGATGCCGAGGATAACTCAGAGTCTGCAAGTTCTTCAAGCGTGCAATGCAATGTACGCACGAGGGCGAGGTCAACACGAGAAGACTTATGATTTTTTTTTTTTTTGCTGCTGAGGGTCCATGCTTCCCCCTCCCTACCTTGTATTCCTCCCTCTTCCCGTTTCTTGTCCTCCTCTCTCCGCTTTTCCTCATCCCGCTTTTGTTTCTGTGAAACCCTCTCATGTGAACCCGTCTCCAATTCCTCTATTGCGTCTTGCAATCTTTTCTTCTCCTCCGCATCCTGTTCGAACGTCACCTCCTCCCTCAGCCTCGCAAACTCCTCCGCCCTCTGCGTCCGTGTCAACAACGGTCGTGGGTTTCCAAATTGATCCGCCGTCCGCTCCAAGGCATCCTGCTCCGTTTCGTAATCCAACAAGTAAGGCATGAACTTGACCAGTCGCCTAACGTGGACTATCTGTTCCTTTTTCGTCCGCTGGTGTCTGATCTTATAATTGTAGGCCGCGGTTTGTTTCATAATCTGATACGGACCCTGCCATTTCTCATAGAGCTTTGAGACCCCCAATGGAACGTTTGGGCAGTACAGCAGCACTGTATCCCCCTCCCGGAATTCCACGTGTTTATATTTCTGTTGGCCCTTCTCATCCTCCGTCCGCATCGCCGTCTCCCGATGCTTAGTCACAATTTGTTCCGCTTCTGCTAGGGCCCGTAATCTCACTGCCATCAGCTCCAACGGCTGATACAATGCATTGTGTTGCATCATGTCCTGTGGTGTATTTAAGACCTTGCCAAACACCATCTGATGTGGGCACAGTCTAGCCCTGCCCCCCAAAGACGAAGAACCCAGATTGTTTACCGCAAAGGTAAACGCTTGCAATGCCTCTGGCCATTTGGTTTGTTCGTTCTGACAATAGATCTTAAAGGACGCCTTCAGCGTACGATGCATCCTCTCTATCTTCCCGTTAGCCATAGGGTTGTATGCCGTGACATAATCCCATCGAAACCCGTAGTATGCACTGAGCTCGTTCGACACCCAATTGACAAAGGAGCTTCCTCTGTCCGATATGATCTTCCTAGGTACCCCGATTCGGCTGAATACGCTGTCGATCAGTGCTTTGGCCGTCGTCTCCTTGGTGTCGTCAGCCGTGGGGACCGCAATCACATAGTTAGAGGCCCGATCAATAATCGTGAGGATATACTTGTATCGACCCTCCCCCGCTTCTGGCAAAGGCCCGACGTAATCGATGTGAATCGTATCAAATATATCCCGTGTTATGTCATACTGCCCCAGTAGCCCCTTGTTCGCGTCGTAGACCGTCTTCGCCCTCTGGCATGGCCCACATCCCGAAATGAAACTCTTGATGTCCTTATCCATCGTGTCCCAATAGAACCGTCGAGTCATAGACCACCTCATCCTATCCAGCCCCGGGTGACTCTGTAAAGGGCAGTTGTGTGCCTCTATCAGAATCGCGTACCGTAACGCTGCCGGCACCCATACCACCCACCGTTCCGGATCGTCTTTGTTCTTGGCCCCGCTCCCGAAATACCAGATTAGCCCGTCCGAGTAAGTGTACTTCTCCTTCCGCCACTTTATATCCCCATCCGCCGAAATCCCCGTCGGGTTCTCCTGGTGCGCAATAAACCTCTTCCACTCCTTACTGTCTCTCGTGAGCTTGCGGAACATGTTCACCGACGCAAACTTGATCCCCGTCTTGTTTTCCAACTCCAAGGATACCCGGCTTGGGTGCGTGTCCCGCAACATGAGTTCCGGCTTCGCCTCCATTTGACCCGCTGCCGCTTCCGCCTTCGTCGGGATCACAATGTTCCCCACCATGGGCATGGTTCGCCACGGAAAAGGTTTCAAATCCCCCACCTCATCCTCCGTTTGCTCCCCCTGGGCCGCCTCCTTCCACATTTCTTCCTCATATCCCTTTCGCGCATCCTCCAACCCGTGTTCTTCACAACAATCCACCGACTGTGCGTGAGCCGCTTCGTAAAACCGCACATCCTCCCTCTGCGCCTCCTTCCTATTCCTATGCATTTCCGCTATCTCCGTCACATACTCCACACCGTTGATGGGTTTCCAGTCGTCGAAATTCGTCCTCTGCTCCTCCTCTTCCAAATCCATTTTTCCCAAGACCGTTAAAACCGCTGCGGCCGTCTTGAAATGGAACCGCGTCAGGTTCATGCCACTCTTCTTCTCCGCGTCCTACACTGGTTTCAGTGCGAAGACACCATAACTCTGCTGTTGCGCCCGTGTATCCTTGTCGTCCGCCACCGCCTCCTCCTTCTTTTCCTTCGCGTTGTCGTCCTCCGGCGCACCCCCAGCCCTTGACTGGTAGTCCGCACGATAGTTCTCCTTACCCGATATGAATTCAATCGTGAAGTCATATTCGAATAGCTTAAACTGCCATCTTGCAAACCTGCCCGTGTGATCCTGCGACATCAACCACTGTAGATTGTTGTGATCCGACTGCACTGTCGTCCCCTTTGCCCCCCACAGATAGTCGCGCATTTTCTTGAAACCCCATACTATGGCCAATGCCTCTCTTTGCCGCGTGCAGTACTGCTGTTCTGCCCGTGTCATTCGCCGACTCAGAAACATCACCGGTCTCAAACGCCCCTCGTCATCCCTCTGTTGCAGAACCCCTCCTATCGCATATGCCGATGCATCCGTGTCGAGTATGAAACTCTTGTTGAAATTGGGAGTTGTAGAACCGTACCCCCTTCGCTCCATGGGTCCATCAAGATATGTGTCCTTAGTTCAACCGCCTTGTGAACCGCTGGTGGCCACGTACTCCCCGCACCGCACTTGCCCTCTTTCATGAACAATCGTATTGGTTCCGCGAATTTTGCGAATCCCGGTATGAATTCACTATAGTATTGCGCCAAGGACACAAAGTAGTGTAAGTCGGATCTCGTCGCAGGAAGAGGCATAGCCGCAAGCGCCTCTCGCTTCTTCCTCGCAATCGAACTCGTCCCGTTCTCGATGTCGTACCCCAGGTATTGTGTCCGCTTCTGTAAGAAGTGGCACTTCCTAGCATTCAACCGGAATCCGAACGCCTTGACCCGTCTCATGATGTCCCGCAAATGTTGTATGTGCTCCTCTACCGAAGGCGTATCCCGTCGTATCCCCGTACTTCTCCGCAAACTCCGCGTCTCGGAAATTCGCACCCAGCGTCTTCGTCATCGCCTGTTGAAATACCGGTGCCACCTTCAACCCCATCGGCAGATCCTTCCACACGTAGGTTGTCATCCCCACCATGAATGCCGTTAGGTAGCGGCTTTCCTCCGCTAACGGAATCTGCCAGAATCCGCTCTTCAAATCCAACGTCGAGTATATCTTCGCTTTCTGCAGCACCTCTATTCCCCTCCTCACGTCCGGCACCGGCGTCTCTATCTTCTTGATGATTTCGTTTATCCTCCAATAGTTCATACACATCCGCAACGTTCCGTCTGGTTTCGGCGCCATGCGTACCGGAGACGCATACTCCGATAGCCGCGCCTCGATCAATCCCTTTTCCAAAAGTTCCGCCGTCATCTCTTTCGCAATCCGATCCTCATGATGGCTTAACCGCGAAGGCCGTCCTATCCCCGGTACCACTTGCCCCATCTCTCGTTCGAAAACCGCCACGTGGCTTGTCACCGATCCCCCCTCCAAAGGGCCGAAAGCTTGGATGTTGTCTTCCATGACCCCCATAGCCGCAACCTTTTCCTCTGAAGTGCCCTCCCATGTCTCCGACTGTTCCTGTAACGCCTGTCTCGCCTTATCCGTCTCCTCCTTGATCTGCTCCTCTGTCGCTTGCCCCTGTATGTCATCCATCGCTATCTCTGCTCCATCTCCGTCTAAACCCTCCCTCGACCGATATAAAGTTGGTGTCTTCTGCTCTTGATCCACGAATCTTGCCAGTTGGTCCATCATCGTAGCATACTGAATGGGGTGCGTTCTGTGGTATACCCCGGATATGTGCGTAAACGCTTCATCCCGAATGGAAGCCAAATCCCGATCCAGAAGTTCCTCTCGGCACCGCCTAGCTATCTCCTCGATCCGAGTCGGCAAGCCACTATCAACTCCTGTGTGCGACTCGGGATCGGTATCGGGTCCGCGATTAGAAAATCTTCCACATCGTACCACCACATCTCCGTTCTCCTTCCTACCGGAAACATAATCGTGAAATCCCCGTGCGAAAGCCGATTTTTCAATGTCTTCTTGATCTGTGACACCGAATCCGCTACCATGGGTTGGCTTCCCCACCGCTCCAGCAGGAAGTTCAAAATCTCCACCTTGGCCTGGCTAGGTTTGCCCGCATTGCATACTACATATTGTGCCATAGGCAACACCCGTGTATCCATTTCCTTATGTTGGTATCCCAAGTCTCGCCCGTGTTTCGGAAAACCGTCCGAGGCATCCTCCCTCTGTTTCCGGAAATACTCCAACCTCGTGTCGACCAGAGCAACGATTCTTGCCCTCGTCCACTCATCTTCCGACTCGCTCTCCTCTTCCTCCTCGTGTTCTCCAATTGCAAAAACCTCCTGCTCCGCTGCCTTAATATCCTCCTCTCCCTTCTCGATCTCTACCCATGCCGCCCTGAAAATCGTTCGCCACCCATGCCCCCGGTATGTCTCCTTGTCCCTCCTGTGAGTCGTATTCCACCACTCGATATACCGGAGCGTTTTCTCCTCGTCCATACCGTACCTCTTCTCTGTGACAGTCGATGTGAGTGTGCATACGCTTCAGCGCGTCAAAACTCCATAGGAGTCCCCCTGTATATGCCGGAACGACCCAGAACCTGTGCGTATATGTATTCCCTCCTTCCAGATCAAACGCCAGCAGTATCGTGCCCGTCATCGCCGTTGTACCCGAAACCCCCTTCACCCAGCCCCGTGTCGCCCGAAACCGTTCCTTGAACCATGGTTGTTGTCCGTGCTTATCCAAGAAGTGTTTGCCGATGACGCTGATGGCCACCATGGTATCGTTGCCGATGACTACCTCCCCGCCCAAACTCCTCAACTTGACCCGAATATATGCCAGTGGGAGATTTGATCTTTTAATTTGACTAACCGACGGCGTCACTCGCATCGCCTCATGCCTCTGACTCGCCTTCCAGTGCTTCTCCAGCAATTGTCGTTCTCGCTCTCGTGTCCTCTCTCTCTCACTTTCTTCTCGCTTCTTTTCCTCTGCCACCCTCTCTCTCTCACTTCTCTCCCGCTCCCCCTCCAATCTCGCTCTCTCCTTTTTCTCACCCTCGCTCTTCTCGTCCTCTTTGTACCCTTTTCCTTGTACCCCCGACCCGCTACATGCCCGCTCCTCTGCCTTCTGCTGTTTTGCATGTCGTTCTCCCTGTCTCTCGTCCATCTCCTCTTCCCGCCCCCGCTTTTGCCTATGCCAGATCCACGTATTCCCGT
>WBZZ01000195.1:0-20000 GCA_019918135.1 Paulinella micropora
CCCTACGAAGCATTCAAGCCCCGTGGGACTTGGCTATTGTCATCCCCTCCGCTGAACGCTCTCCCGCCGTCGCGCGTGACATGTACATGTTCGCCCTTCGCAAGCCATTGGCCCTGCTCATGCCGCAAGACCTCGTCCACTGCGTCCCGGACCATATCCTCCCACAAGAGGCCGTCGAGACGTGTCGCAAGATCCTATTTCTTGACGACAACTTAGTGTGGCTAGTCTTTGGCCATGGCATGGAACAACATTACATATATCCTCTTGTCGCTACCTCGCACGCCCCGCGTACGCGCCAGCAAATCATGGACGCGCAACGACAAGACGCCTTCACGGCCCCTCTCTGGACCGACGAAGTCTCCACCGTCTCTGCCGGATCAACAGGTTTGACTCTTCGTCAAGGCCTCGCCGTCCTCGCCGACGCCAAACAGTCAACATTGAAGATCTACGTTCCAGAAGAGGTGGGCCGCCCACTGATCAACTACGCCCACTTGATGCAGAACCATGCCAAAGCGCCGACACTCGTCCCCTTCATCAAGGAGCGCTACATTTGGTTCCGTATCGACGGCACGGATATTATGCACGCTGATGTCCTCGCCGCCCTCCGCGACTGCCACTTTTGCCAATTGGTCCATGCCCGCCTCAATCTCAATCATGGCCGCTACTCTTCGCTGAAGTGGAGCAGTCAAGGTCAATGCATCGGCATCGATCATATGCACGTCGGCATTCCGGGCGCTGTTTTTCAGTACATCCTGACGATCATCGATCTCTTCTCAGGATTTCTCCAATTCGTTCCCTGCATCTCCACCTCCGCCGAAGAGACAGTTGAGATCATCCTCAACCGATGGGCATACATCTTTGGTTTCCCGGAGTCCATCTTCTCCGACTACCACGGCTCATTTGTAGGTACATTAGCCAAGCCCTTCTGCAGTGAGGCCGGCCTCGACTGGCTGACCACCGCACCCTACTCGCACCTCAACTCGGCTTCGTGGAATGCCGGCACAAGGCAATCCGCACAGCGATCCAATCTCTGCCCAAGGCAGACAAATCGAACTGGCCTAGCATCATCCCGTCCCTCTCCTTCGCCCAAAACACCTACGTGTCCACGGCTACAGGTACAACCGCCTTTGAGGGCATGCTAGCGCGCAAACTCCGGTGCACACTGGACTTTTTCGATTCCCCGGAGATCGTCACTGCCCGCGCCTCCGCCTCAAGCGCCGCTCTCGAAGCTTCCCTTACGCTTTCGCTTCAGTCTTCCGAGCAGATCGAACTGCTACGCCGCGCACGCGCCGCAGTCACGGCGTACATCAGCACGTACACAGACGTCTCCCGCGGCCGATCTGTTGCTCAGAAGAACAAGGGCCGCCGCAAGGCCGTCAAGGAATGGAAGGTCGGCGACACCGTCACCGCCTACCGCCCTAAGCCCTCCAAGCAAGGCATCCCCGCCTCGTCCATCCTTCAGTTCGACTGCCCCTACACGATTTTAGAGCAGGTCAACTCTAACTTCTTTAAACTTCGCCACCTCAAGACCAACAAGGTATTGAAGCGGATCGACCGCTCACACCTCTCCCCATACAATGCTCCCACCGATGGCGTCGCCCCGCTTAACTCAGTCGCAGTGAACAACTACTATGACGACACTGTCAACTACACCACTGGTAAAGTCCTTGCTTTCATCGACCGTAACCAAGTTAAAATTGGCATCGTTTTAGATGAGGATCCGGAGAACGAGGAAGACGACCTCGTAGTTCACCAACTCGGTACGACCTCGGACACCAACCCTCTCTTCCGCCCCATCTACGAAGACACGAAGGACAAAGCTACCATTCAGAGCTGGAGCAATCCCCTAGCCTTGTGGAAGCCCCTCCTCTTCGACATCACCAACGATCAAGTCGTTCATCGCCACATTGAGTGGCGTTCCTTCAAGAAGATCAAGGACAAAGGACGGCTTCCCGCCAACGTTCATAAGCGTCTTCGAGGTACTCTCATCACCAGCCAATCCTTCCCGCTGCATGTCTTCCAGAAGGGCAAGCAAGCAAAGTCCAAGGAGTAGCCACGGTCCCCTTTCACTCTCAAGTGGGTTTTACCCATCGTAATGGCTTCACGCACCCCCACCCAGCGCTTTTCCCACTTGAACCGTCATCGTCCCTGGAAACATTACGCCATGACTGGCGTGTCCATGTAAGTCCTTGATCGCCTCTTGTGCCTGCAGGTCAACGATTATGCTCACCGAAATTGAACCCTTCAGTGGTTATATCGGCACGGCATACTTGGTGCTTCATTGGTTCATCTCGGCTATGTGATACCCGGCCACCTAATTTTCTACGGCTCGACATCGCCACCCGATATCATCGCTCGCTACTGCGCCTCCATTGTCCCAGTCCCGCTGAAAATCATGGATATCCGGCCCCGGCTGATCATCATCCGCATCGCGCCAACATAGACGCATCATTCTTTTACTCTCCTATGGATTAAGAGACTCATCCACCTCTCTTTTTCCTTTTGAACACTTTTTTTTAGCGAGACAACATACTTCGTTAATCACTCATTCTGTACGCAGCTCAACTCAACCGTTAGGTCTGGGGGGGGGGGGGGGGGAAGCTATCAGACTGAGCACCTTAACGACCGGCCAAAACCTTTACCGTTGATAATTCACTCTTTTTACCGGTTCATTAGATTCTCCTCTGCACGACGGTTCGACTTCACTAACTAGTTTTCGATTCCGTTCAGAAATAATTTCAAACGATTAAGTCAAAGATCTTTTTAGAAAAGATCGACTATTGCCTTTTTCCCGGCCCATATATTACTAGAAAAGATCGACTATTGCCTTTTTCCGGCCATATATTACCTTTTTCACCGATTTCCCGTGAGTTCGACTCAATGTCCATGTGCATGCGGATGCCGGCCGGCATCCTCCGGTGCCGCCCGGCATCAATTTTTTAGTGACTAATTTTTAAAAAATTCTCCCGAGACAACCGGAGCTGTTTTTGTGAAAAAAACTCTAGGAAAATGTAGGAAAAAGTCCCTAGAAATCGACTGGTCAAATTTCAGCTTAGTCCTTTGAGTCGAAGTTTTTTTTTTTTTTTTTTTCAAAGTGCTGACCCTCAGGCTGCCTTTTTTCCACATGAGGTCGTTTTTTGGCACCAAGATGGAGGTGGGTGACACCCTTTCAATCCCTGTTGCAAAGTTTGGGAGGGCATGTGCCAAAAAAAATTCGGGGATCCTTCTTATAGGGATATTATGGCTTTGGGGAAGCTGAAAGAAAAAGAAACAAAACACCAAAAAGCTCTTGTTACCATGCGTTTTGATGAGAAGGATTATTTCATGGGAATCAAGAGTTGCACCCCATGCCCCTCGCATGAGGGGTCGAGTTACAAGTTCGTAGATGGGGATAGAGAAGAGGTGCAGGCAGTGGTTTCAGAGGACGAACAGGAGGAGGGGGAGGAGGAGGTAGAACAGAAAGATGAGAAGAAGGAGCAGGTTCAGGAAGAGGAAAACGAGGAGGAGGAGGAAGGTGGTGACGATGAAGGCCCCCCCGTATACAACCCCAGCCCCTACACAGCCCAGCAATACTACAGGAGGAGAAAGCCAAACTCTTGCAAAAGGGATTTGAATGGGTGTTGGGTCCCCAGACGGTGGATTGGAGCAGCGATCGCCCTCGACACAAGGCGAAGTCCAGCATGGATTCGCTTTTCGACGTCGCCCCTCTCTCGTTCTTCTCTCATTCTCTCCTTCTGCTCTTGCTTCTTGCACTATTCGGTTAACCTCACACTCCCCAACACTTTTTCTATCTTTCTATGTTTTTTGTTTTGAATTATGTTTTGTATTTGCAGAGAGATTTGAGAAAGAAAATAAAGTTTCAAGACTTGTTTTTGTTGTTGCTTTTTTGTTAATCATGGTGTCCACTTTGCCCCCTGTTTTTTAGCCATTTGCCTATTCAGTTTTTTTATTTATTTATTTTGTTTTTTTTGTGTTTGTAGACACTTTATGCATTTTTTTCCAACGTCGATGGTACCGACTATACTGACCCTCACTTCGGCAGAGCTGGCCAAGGAACCGTACCCCCGGTTGCGAGGCCCATTAACAGAGGCAGAGTTTTGGAGTTTCGTTGGCATCCTTATCAAGATTTCCTTGGCGGATAGGGGGCGCAGATGGTGCCATTGGTCGAAAACGAGTGAAATGGGCACAGATGGGCTACCGGGGGATGATTTTGGGAAGTTAATGGCCTGAAATCGGTTCGATGCAATTTTGAAGTGCCTAAGGCTTGCCCCCCCCCCCCCCCCCTACAGATGCAGACCCTTTTCTACCTATTCGTGCTTTTGCACTGAGGCTGTTGGTAAGAAGGCGGAGTTGTCCATAGTGCCGGGGGGGGGGGGGGGGGTTATTACTGTGGACGAAAGCATGGGGCAGTATACTGGCGAGGGGATGCCTGGGTAAATGGTGGTCCCAAGGAAGCCTATCCCTGTTGGAAGGGAGTACCACACGGTCTGTGACGTGGAGTCTGGGATCTGTATCGCCATGGAAATGGTGGAGGGGCAGGCGAGGGATAGGCAAAAAGAGTTTGTAGCAGCTCTGGGTGTTACCACCGCCACTACTTTACGATTAACTAAGCCTTGGTGGGGTACGGGACGCATTGTTATCGGAGATTCGTGGTTTGCATCTGTAAAAACTGCCATGGAGTTGAAGCGAAGGGGGTTGGATTTTGTGTGCATGGTGAAGACTGCACTCGGGGTTTCCAGTAAAGTTACTTCATAGCTCAAGGGGGGGGGGGGGGGGGCGGGGCCAAGGGGGATTTAGCCTCAGCTGTATGTGAAAAGGATGGGGTAAAGCTGCTCGCAGTGAACCAAAACGACCATAATCAGCAGCAAATTATTGCCACTTGCTCTACTACTTTGGCGGGTACACCTCGGAATGCGCGTTTTTCACAGTCTATGCCACAGGTTCCGCGCTGCGAGGCCCTGGCCTTGTACTATTCGGCTTTTGACGCAGTAGATATGTTCAATTCCGCTCGTCACGGGTCAAATTCTCTTAATTTATCTATTGCCACTCATAATTGGGTGAAGGTCGATTTCCTAATTTTGCTCGACTTTATTATCACGAATGCGTACAGGCATTACCTGAAATTTTCGACAACAGTTTTAGCCAACCTTAATTTAATGAAAGGAGATGGCAGGCCAGGCTACTTCAAAAGCCTGCTTGCCAAGCAGCTGTTGACGCAGGTGAGGCTGAAATTAATGCTATCTTGCCCCCCCCCCCCTCCCCCCCGTGCGGTAGAATGTAGTGTCGACCCTAACACCCCCCCCCCCCCATTGCATGTTGCTCAGTCCAGGTACGGGCCCACGGTCCAGTGGGACAAACTTAGGAAGAAGCGGGAGGCAGGTGAGGCATTTAGGGGTAGTACGGAGAGGGCGAAGAGGCGTAGATGTCGTGTCGGCCGGCCCGTACATTGCATAGTGGCATCAAGTGTTGTCCGGCTTGTCGTTACTTGACTCTTATGCTTGGTCTGCCCCTCTACAGTTGAGGTACGACTAAGTGTCAGAGTAGCTGTTCCGGTTACATCTGGAGTCGCTAACAAAAATTGAACGGGGTTTTGCTTTTGCTTTTCGTGAGGTTCACGAAAAGCTCAAGTTCTCACGTTTTTCTTGCCTTGTTTTTCTTGAGGTTTTGACACCTCGGAATTTCCGACAGAAAAGGGTGTTGACCTTTTTCAAGTTTTGCTTTAGACAGTTGAGCTCTCCTTAGGGGGAGAGGGATAGAAACAGATTGTGTGTGAGGTGTAGGAGCACGCACATTTGTTTTGTATTCGGTTGGAGGAAACAGGTGTCACCAGCATAACTCATAAGCTGTGTGTGGAGCAGTTGTGTGTGTGTGCTGTGTGTGTCATTTGTTGCTTTCTCACATCTCTTCTCTTTCTCATTTCGATATGTTACCACGTGAGAATAGGAGGAGGATGTTGACAGCAAGCAGCCCTTATTCTACAACAGCGTATACTAGGGGGGTGGGTCTTTGGTACCTTCCTCTCTTGGTACACGTTTTATGGGGGCAGGAGCCCTCACAGCGTCGAGTTCGTCGACAACAGGGGGAACACCTCCCTCTTTGCACTTCATCTCTGCTCGTCTGGAAGACGATTTGAAGACGATGTGGCAGTTTCGTCTCACAGGTGATAGTTGGGCGGACCAGTTACCGTCCACAAAGGCATTGCAGACGGTCAGACAATGCATTAATGCTATCTCGCCTGGTTCGACGAGGAACGTGTGGGACACACTTGTGATCGGACGCACCACAGTGGCCAATGTTATGGTGGCAGCAGAGATGGTGGTTCGGATTGCAGAAGCTGTGGGCATGGGGACCCACTACTGGACGCCTGAGAGGCTGGATGCGTCCAGATTGATGGCATCAACGGAGGGAATGGTCGATCTCAATATAGCGAGGTTGGGACAAGTCCAAGCTGAAGCCTGGGGCACCACTGCCATGGCTGGAGACCTTTCTCGTGACTTTGTCAAACGTCACGGACAGCCTGTGTACGACTTGGTTGGCTGTTGGCCGTCTTGGGATGTCTTGGATCAAGGGCATCCAAGATGGACTGAAGTGCAAAAGTTTGCTCAGTTTCACAGTCAGGTTTGGGCCAGAGTGTCACCCACTGTGCACGCAATGGGCAACTTTATTTTTCGGCCCAAGAGTGGTGTTGGGGCTAAAGTGCTCTCAATAGACGACTTGTTCACGCCCATTTTCGACGCAATGGATGGCTTCTGGGACAAGGCAGTCTCAGGGACAAAGCCCACTTGGGCTACAGCGGGATCGTCTGAAAATCTCGTCACGTTGGAACGATTGCTGGTAGTGGATGCCATCGTTTATGTGGCCAAAGCTTTTTATCATTTTGCTGTGGCTTGGGATGGCCAGGCAGAACGACGAAAGCTTGCGGTTTCGTCATGGAACCGTAAGATGGAAAAGAACGACGAGGAACGACGTCGTACTATTGAACGTCACCAGAAGGATGTGGACCGCCTTCGGGTGACCAGAAGGCTTTTGCTCTGGACAATCAGAAGGTTGCAATTCCTAGGCATATCTCTGAGCTTCGTATGTGGCTGACAGAGGTACGTCGGGTCTGTCGTTCAGCTAACATTTATACGCCTGAGGATGTGGCCATAGTGGCTGATAGGTTCTTTCGTTGTCAGTCATCGGTGGACAACGAATGGCTTATGCAAAGCGAGGTGTGGGCAGCTTTTTGGGGAAAGCTGCAGTCTACTCGGTTCGACGCCATGTGTGTCGATAGTATTGGTCTGATGCTCGCAGAGAAGATGGGCTACCATGTTTTTGCCTCTAAGTCACAGGAGGTCAGTCAGCTGCAGGCGGAGGTCAAGTGGATGGTGAATAAGAAGCTTGTACTCCACTACATGTTCCAGAGGATAATGGACATGGTGATTATGCTCACACCTGCAGAAGCCTTCAAATTGACGGCTGTGGCATTGTTCGATCTGAACAATCAAGTCTTTATTAAGATGGCGAAAGAGATTCAGACGGACACAGAGGTATGGGAATACCTCCTCAAGGATACTGGACAGTCTACCCCTGAGGCCAGTCCGGAGATATGGAACGTGGATGAAGACGTGTTGGGGAAAGTCATGCGTCGAGTCCAGAAAACCATCATCGATGAGTGGAAGTGGTCGGGTCCGAGGTCAGGGACTCCCACTCAAGGTAATCAGAACCAGGGGGGAGGGGATGGTGCAGGATCATTCGAGCCCGGGGATGAAGTTTATTGGGGCCAGGGGTACTCGCGCAGGGGACCTCAGTTCTATGGTCAGAGACCCCAAGGGGGGCCGGGGCAATGTCGTCAACGGTTCCAGAGGTCATACTACAACCCCAGGGTGCATAGGCCGTTGTGCATGAAGAAGGCGGGAGCCTTGTGGCTCAAATCGGGAGCCATGTGCAAGAGCAATTGCCAGAATTTTCATCCTGAAGGCTGGGATGACTCGGTGCAGAAGGAAGTCTTGAGGAAGGTACGCTACGACTATCCAGTGGGTCCCTTCCATGGCTTGCTGAATACGAATAAGTATTCGCAGGAGCTCAAGAACCTTCAGGATCGTGATCGGAAGGCATACGATCAGAAGGGATGGACGGATCCTGGTGAGGCACCTTATTTGAAGGGTGAATGGGAAAAGTTTAGGGTATGGAACCCTCTCACTTCAGATGGCGGCGACGCACCGGCGTCTATGGGAAGAGATATCCCGGGCAGGCACGGGAATGAATCCGTGGACCCCTCATGGAATTTACGGGGGTCATCGGATGCGTCTTCAGCAAGGTCGGCTGCTAGTTCTTCGTCGAGCTCGTCGTCTAGTTCGAGCGATCGGTCGGATCGAGGGCACCTTGACAACCGACGTAGTCGTTCAAGGTCAAGAGATCGTTGTAGTGATCGTGAGGTCACTCATGTATCGGGCGGTCGTCATTACGACGAGAGGGATGAAGCCCGAGATCGACGAGGATACGATCGAGGAGGGCATGTTCGTGGCGGATACGACCGAGGACGACGCGATTCACGGGATCGAGATAGGTCACCGGAGCGGAGCCGAGATCGATCTCCACCGCGACGTCGGGGAGGGCGTTCAGATTCACGGGAACGTCCCAACTCAAATCGGAGCCCGCAGTGGGGCGGCAATCAGGGTAGTTCCCTTTTTCCTAATGCAAATGTGTATGGGGGGGTGCGGGAACTTTTCCCTCATCGCATATGCAGCAGGCGGGAGCAGGTGCTTACTATGCGGGTCCAGCTCCGGGGCAGCAGTTACCAGTAGGCTACGGGCAGCCGATGCAGCAGCAGTTCTACCAAGGGCAGCCACAGCAGCAGGTGGTTGCTTATGGGGGACAGTCTTACATCCCTCCAGCACCAATCTTGCCTGCTCCTGGTATGCCGATGGGAGGCGGTCAGGGGACCGTCGGAGGGCAGATGCCTCCGCAGCAACAAGTCCAGGGTATGGCGTTTGGTATAACGCTAGTGGACATGTTGGTGAATGTGCAGGGCAAAGCATTAATGCAAGTGCGGGGCCAGGGATCCCAGGAGGCAATCCCAGCGCCTGACTCGGAGGTCGGGAGGGAGAATAAGTCGGGTGAGTTGCCTGTCGACCACGGAGGTGACATGGTTACTCATGACCTGCGATTTGACGATAGGACACGCGTGGTAACGCGGGGAGTCCAGGAAGCTACGGACGCGGTGGCCTTGGAAGGCCAGGATGGACAGAATGAGCAGGTTGAGGACCTTGATAGTCACAGGGACACTCTATGTCCGGTGATGAATAAAGGCACGGACCTTAATGTGGAGTTAGCGTCGGAGGCGCTTGATAGTAAATATTTTGGTGGTTATGAAGCACTTTCAGCGGACGGGTGTGGCCCGGGGAAAGCTGAATTGCCTTTATTATTCACTAAAATTTTATTGAGGATGTACAGCAGGAATGCATTGTGGGCAATGATGCAATGGCATCTCTGAATGTACTCGGGAAGGAATTTATTGAACTATGGAGCAGGGAACCATGGTTTAGACACGGGTTTCGGCCGTGTCGGTTGAGGATCAAGGGAGTGGGAGGCATGACCGGGGTCTCAGGGTCAGTCATGCTTACGTTCCTTTTGAAAGACGGGAAGTCTTTCTCTCATCGGTTTTGGGTCGTCCCAGCCTTTGCTGGTGGTCTCCTGTTGGGGCTGCGGAGCCTCAGACGAATGCACGCTCGGATTTATACGGATCTGAACGTGGTGCAGTACGGTGGATACGAGGTGGCTCCGCGGTACGAGGTAGTACCGTATGAACCTTTACGGCGGGAAGGCCAATATGCGGTAGCGCACGATTTGGATGTGAGTGTCTCACCAGTCATGCGCGCTGACTGGGGGTGGACAAAGGTGGTGTCCGAGGGCACGGAGCCTTCGGTCACACCCCACATTCAGGAGCCTGTAACAGCCTCGTTCTTCCATGTATGCACAGTAGAGTCGGGGGACTCTGGGGAAGCAAGTGTGGTTGCTGACAATTCTGACGACAAGATACAGGAGACGGAATATGGCATGACCACAACCTTTGGCTGGGCCTACAGGGACCCACGCGACGTGAGGGTCGTGAACGTGGACTGTAGGGATTGCGCAAAGGATGAGGCGGTAGTGGCCGCGATAGACTCGAGGTTGGAACACCTCTACGCAGCAAAAGCGGAATTGTTGCGGGGTACGATTGCGGGCATGGAGGATGCCGGTGATCAGCATGTCTATATAGATGTGCATTCGACCACGACGTCTCATGTGGTTTGGAATGTTACCCAACATAAGCTGCCGGTCAAGCAGCCTAAGCCGATCGTAGAAGCCTTCTTGAAGAGTCACTGGGATGATAATTTGTTTTTCCCTAAGGGAGTCAAGGCCATTAAGGAGGTCTTGAAAAACAGGCTATCGGTGGATGATTTCACTATAGTCATCCCAGTGGGAACTCGGACGGAAATGTGGTGGCAGGATATAGAGGATCATCTTATTGATGACCCGGTCCCGATCCCACATAGAGGCCATAAGCTGGTCTTGGCTTTACGATTGGGGACGAAGGAGAAGGCGTTGGCTTATGGGGCCAAGTTAATGCAACGTGAGATGGCGGATGTGAGAAAGCAAGCCTTCTCTTGGATATCGGGTATATATCACCGCACGCATGCAATGCAATATGCCATTATCATAGATCATGTGGCACAGCTTGCCCAGTGGAGAGGCAAGGAGGAAACTAGGTACCATGGGACGATGGTACGTGAGGATGAGCGGCCTATTCCGATGGAGGATGTGGCGCAGTTATCACGTAAGGCCTCTCATAAGGAGATTGAGGAGGCTAGGATAGCCGCGGAAAAGGCTATTGCGGAGAAATATAGTACTTGGGAAGGTACTATGAAGGAGCGAGATGCCCTCAAGGGTATCTTGGAGAATAATATGGAGGTATTTGGGCCTCTTGAGGAGGGCTCTGTTCGGGGTTACGAGGCTAATTTTGGACGGAAGCTGGGTGAAGACGTGGTGGGTCACAGGAGACCGTCACGTATGAGCTATCACGAGGATCGGATGGCTCGGGAAATCACTCAGGAGCTTTTGGAGAAGGACATCATTGAGGCACGCTTATCGGAGGTGTCTTCACCTGTGCGTATGGCGCCCAAGCCGGATGGGTCCTTACGTATGTGTATCAATTACTATAGGATCAATAAGATTCTGAAGCAGATCGAGACACCGGTACCGGATCTCAGGAAGGGGATCAACCGGCTCAAGCATGCAAAGGTATATACTACGCTTGATCTTAAGAGCGGGTTTTGGCAAATCCCTCTTAATGAGTCATGTCGGTATCTCACAGCGTTTATGGTCGGAATGACTACATACGTGTGGAAGGTATTACCGATGGGTCTTAAGTGCTCTCCGGGTCTATTTCAGCATGTTATGACTAAGATGCTGGGGAAGGAGTACGACGATGAGGCGACGGTGGTTCGTCTTGGGTCGACGGAGGATTATGCTTTCTGTTACATAGATGATATTATCATTTATTCAGAGAGTATGGAGAAACATGTGGAACACGTGCAGGACGTCTTGCGACGTATAAGCGCGTTTGGATTGCGCTTGAATGCACAGAAATGTGACTTCGCACAAAGAAAGATACAATACCTGGGATATGAGATCTCAGAGGGTCGGTGTGCGATTGCATATGAAAAGAGGAACTATGTAGCGTCTATGCCGATGCCAAAGACTCGGACGGACTTACATTCCTTTATATCGCTGGCTCAGTATTATGGTGAATTCATTCCGGGGTTTGCGGAAAGAGTAGCGGTGGTCAGGAAATTCCTGAAGCAAGGGGTCGGGGACGACCCATGGCCGGAGGAAGTCACGAGAGTGATAGCGGAGCTCAAGGATGAGATCGCTAAAGACCCAAGGCAGGGAGGTCGAGTTCTTATGTTACCTGACTGGAAGGAACAGTTCGTGCTCGACACTGACGCGTCTTCGTACGAGGTAGGAGCGGTGCTTCAACAGATGGACAAGTCCATTGGGCAGTTGCGGCCCGTTATGTTCATCGGCCGGCAGCTGATACCGGCGGAAAAGGAATACTGCACAAGGCAGCGGGAAGCACTCGCTATAGTGTGGGCTTTCCAGAGGTTGCGGGAATACCTGTGGGGTACTCCTAACATTTTGGTTAGAACGGACCATCATAACCTGCTATGGCTCATGTCTGGAGATCATACAGGTAGGTTGGCCAGGTGGCAGTTGGAATTGGCGGAGTATGACTTCACCATTCATTACATCAAGGGCAAAAGGAATGTTGTCCCTGATTTTTGTTCTCGGTATGAGGACAAGAGTGGACAGAAGGATAAGGCCGTTGATGATTTACAGCGATGTAATACGGTCAAGGAGGTGCGAATGGCACAGTTTGAATTTCGAACGCCGGGGGCGGTGTTCGCAATCATGGGTCATGATGTGGATCTACATGATTGGGAGGAACAGGGAGCGGAAGACACCAAGTTGCCGTCGGGGCTTTGGTATCATCCGTTCACGCATAATAACAATCAACGTGACACGCGCAGCGAGGAAGTGTCTGCGTTGGAAGCAGTCGAGGTAGCGGCACGAGACAAATGTGCATGCTGTTACTCGCCGATCGCGAGAGAGGCGTGTGAGGATATCCTATGGGCGGAAGCAAGGACCGCGGATAGGAAAGAGGGGGAGGATGTTATGGAAGGAAGGCAGGGTGCCTTTAACGCGGTCTTGTTACCGAAGGGCCCGATGTGCCTTAACTTGGAGGATGAAGAAAAAGTTAAGGAGGAACATCTTTTTCAGTTACCGGAGGCACATCCGGAAAAGGTTCGATTCCAGTTGGAAACTGACACGGCAGTCAGACTGGCGTCGGTGGAAACTTTTCGGACTTTCACAAAAGAAAGTACGGAGTATAAGGAGTTGAGAGAACATCTGCTCAATCCACAGGCAAGGCCCGAGGACATTGACATAAGGAAACTCAAGCGGTGCTTGGTACTAAAGGATGGACTCCTTTGGTATATGGGAAAAGATGGCGTAGGAACTCAGAACGTCTTTGTTAATTGCGGCGCATCATTGTCCTATGCAGAGCCACCCGGGGGTGGAAAGGATGACGTGGTCGTTAAGGAGACGTTTTTGGTGGAATAACCTGGGAGAACGGGTTAAGGAGTTTGTGAAGGGTTGTCCTCATTGTCAGATGGCCAAGTTGCCATATAGGCCGAAGATGGGGCTTAAGGGTGAATATGATATCACTCTGGATATTTTCGATACCTTGCATATCGATCATGTGGGTCCTTTTCCAGAGGCGGGAACGGAAAAATTCAAATATCTCTTAACGGTTATTGATCGAACTTCCAATTATGTCATTACTGTCCCTGTTACGGATGTGACAGCGGAAGTGACAGCGGCGGCGCTGATTGATCAGGTATTCGGCCGTATTGGGATACCGAGAAGGATTATTTCGGATAGAGAAACGAGTTTCGCGAATGAGGTTTCGCAAAGGATTGCCAAGTTTTTTGGGTTCGATTGGCAGTATGTGATTGCTTTTAACCCAATGGCGAATGGTAAGATTGAACGCGTTCACAGGACGTTGAAGGCAGCGTTGAAGACTTATTGTAAGAACAGCCAGCTTAACTGGGTATATGTGGTACCTATGTTCACGTTTGCTGTCAACAATTTAGCTTCGGGTCGTTAGGCGGACACGCGCGGGGTGTCAGTCCGCATCAGGTGGTCTATGGACGGGCGTTAAACACGCCGACGGAACTGTTGTTTCCGCCTGATAAGTGGGAACCGTGTGAACTGTTAGGAGTTCGCTTACGAGCGATCGCGGAAGCACGGAGTGCGATTGAGAAGTGTCGGGAGACGCTGAGAGAGGTTCAGCGGGAACAGGAAATGGGCAAGTACTCTCATGTGGAGTACAAGGAAGGTGATACAGTGTTGCTGTATGTACCGACGGTACCGAAAGGGGTATCGATTAAGTTTTACAATAAGTGGCATGGGCCATTTAAGATAGTACGTCAGACGGGTGCGTACAATTACAAGATTGCACCTACGGGGGCACGTGGAAGGGAACAGATTGTTCATGTTCGTCGGTTGGCGAAGTTCAGTCCTTATTTGCTGGAGGACGAGAATGAGGAACAAGCGCTGAGGCGTATTGCACCAGCGTTTAGACAGCCGCCAGCATTGCTTACGCGCAAGGAGCGTGAGGAGGCGTTGCGAAAGCAACAGAAGGAAGAAAAGGCTGAGGCCAGGAATGCTGGACAACAGGATCGTTCGGCTTCGGACGTCAAGGTAGACGTCAAAGATGGGAGGGAAATTCCGAAGTCATCGGAAATGTCGGATCGGAAAGGCACGGTATGGAAGAAACCGTGGATAGCCGGTAAGGAAGTGGCTAAGATCGACTGGCAGGTTGATAAGTTCTATCTATGTCGACCGCACGAGGATACGGTCATGGATAAGGACTTTGATTATTTCTTTTTAATGCAGGTTACGTATGTACAGCCTAGAACGCGGGTACGGGCTGCGTTGGGACTTGCTCCGACAATGCAGTTTTGGAGGAGCAAGAGTGTTATTGATATGACGCGGGAAAGAATCTTTGCGCCAGTATTTCGAGACTGCAAAGATTTGGAGCAGTGGGATGCGTCCATCGAGAAGGACGATGAGGATTTTACACCATGGACGGTGCAAATGATGCCAAGGGTGGTGTTGGATATGCCGTTCGAGTTAACAGAGGAAAGGAGGATTCCGCTTCGTATTTGGGACGAAGTCCAAAGTGCGGGCATATCATTTTTGTTGATAGGTGCACCAAGATGTGAGAAAGAAGTGGCGGCGAAGAAGAGAAGGGCTAAAGAGACGCAGTCGGAAGCAGTAGAGCACAGGGGTCGAGGACGACCTCGGAAACAAGTCAAAACGTGAAGCTACGAAGTCTGATGTCGCTTACGGATCATTGGCTACTTTGATTTTTCTACGGGAAAGGGGAGATCAAGACGGGGCATTTCTTTTAATGCCTGAGGTGAAAGAGCTAGGCTCGGGGGCACGAGTTCTCATGGGAGACTCGCACTGGACGTGAACCAATTATTTTTACTTATTCGACAGCCGGGATGCTTCATGTCATGTATCGGTCGGTCGAGGGCGCCTTCGAATGAGGAGTCAGTCTTCGGCGTGGGGGTCGACCGCTTACATCGGCTTCCCCCAAGGGGGCAAAGGGATTGTCGGCCGGCCCGTACATTTCATAGTGGCATCAAGTGTTGTCCGGCTTGTCGTTACTTGACTCTTATGCTTGGTCTTCCCCTCTACAGTTGAGATCTAAGTGTCAGAGTAGCTGTTCCGGTTACAGTCGTGTGTGTCTGTATGCCTATCCAGAAAAAAAGGTGAACTACACAGAGTGGTTCTGCGCGACTTGCGGCCCTGACGTGCCCCTGTGCAACTTTGCAGCACGTGGGTGCCACACGTGGCGGGTGACAAACAGTACGGAAACCCTGACAAAAACAAGCGTAAACGCACCCAATGACGCTCTTAAACTCTGTGTTGCTGGTGGGCATCACACAAAAAATGACTAAGTTTCTGGGGGGTAGGGACACTGACCGAGCGGTAATATTAATAGTTGTATTAAATTTTTATTGATTTTAATATCTGAAATGAAAGACTGTTTCATATTAATTTAATAAAAATTTTGAAAAATATTATTTTTTACTTTGAAAGTGACTCGAAATGGATGCCGGGCGGCATCCATGCGCATGCACATAGACATCAATGCAGCCACAGTGTTCTTATTAAGCCTTTGAAGAGTTCGTTGTATCTGCTCCTTGAAGAGTTGTATACAAACTCACACTTTATCATGAGTAAAAAAAAAAAAGTCTGCCCTGAGTCAACGAAAAAGCAATCCTTTTGCCCTTGCTATTCACAATGCAGTATTTTTCATTTTCTTATCCGGCTGCTCAATTTCTGTTACAATTTCTGAACTTGAGACAATTCTTGAGTGTCCGGCTGCTCAATTCCTGCACCGTGGCAATTGGATAAGAAAAAGAAATTTTGGACGTAACGTCAAAAAGCGTAACGTCAAAAAGCGTAACGTCAAAAAGCGGCGATTACGAACGCACTAACTAACTATTAATAACTAACTAACGAACACACGCTTGAAAAAAGAAATTCAACTGTGTACGCGGAAAAAAGCGCAAAAAAAAAAAAAAAAAAAAAAAAAAAAAAAAAAAAAAAACTCGGGAGGTATATACACTGCGGGCCGAATATTAATATTAATATCATCATCCTGGTTCGCTGAGTCAAGGTTTTGGTTTTCATAATTCGCGTTTTAATAATTCGCGCTATATATACAATATTAATACCTCATCTGCGCAAGCCAAGAGGCGGATTCTGCTGATGCTAGGTCAGCGACTAGATTGCGCCAGGACCTGCTGCTTTACGTGATCTCAGCACGATCAGGCTCTTGCTTCATATGCACGAGGTGACAGTCTTGTGCCTCGAATTACAAAAAACGCGAATTATTAAAACCAAAACCTCATTCATATTAGTAATTTTGAGTAATAAGTACCTGATCTGCATACTTTTACTAGCTTGTAGTCTACCAATGTTGGTAGCTTAATTTGATAAGCCTTTAAGCTCAAACCTTGACAGTGGTACACAACTTGCGGCATGGTTTGCCCGGTGACTTGGACTTACAGAACCAGCTACTCCTAGTAAAAATAATATACTATCAACGTGTGGGCTGCCATACTTACTAAGTACTAATAATATATCAAATATTATCAATAATATATTATATAAGGTGGCAAGTACTGATGTTATATCATCAGCACAAAGTCTAAGAAAACTAAGAAAAACGGGAATACGAACGATTACAGCGCTGCGTGATACTAGCTTCGTGAGCCAACTAAGACGAGCCTTATGCAAGGGCAGTCCCAAAATCACAAAAAAGTGCGCTACTTCTGTTTAGAAATTTTAAAGGCAGATCCAGAGTTACTTGAGCTCGCAAGTGCCCTATTTCTGTGTAGAAGTGGAGGAGGTAGACCCAGAGTTGCTTGAGCTCGCTGCGAGGTTGCCTGCTACCGCTGCGGCTGCAGCAGCAGCCTGTGCTTGTGCCTGTTGAAGTATGTGCTGCGCTTGTGCCTGCTGGGCCGCTGCGTACTGTTGATAAGCAGTCCAATCCGCTGCACTAGGACCTCCGGCGCCGGCAGCACCCGCTCCGTAGCCGTACGCATACAATGCTAACTGCGCACTCTGAGCTGCTGCAGCGGTGGCGGCGGCGGCGGACGCTGCGCTACCAGACCCTGCTGCGCCATAGCCAGCGTACTGTGCGTAGTTGCTTAGGTTGTAGCCAGGGTAAGCGCCGTAATTGGCGTAGGCGTTGGGGTACGTAACTGCTGGATTGGCGTTGGCGTTGGGTGTGGCGCCATATGCTGGGTAAGTGTAGGAAGTTGTCGCGGCCGCTGTGGTGCTGGTGGTGGAGCTCGCGGTCGTGCCGGTTTTGTTTGTGGAAGACGTGGCGCTCGTCGACGCGGAGAAGGGAAGGCTGCTGGTGCCTGCTGTGTAAGCCGAATAATTAGGGGTGGAGCCGGCGCCAGTGGGGGGCGTGTACAAAGGGTATTTGGTGGGGGTGGAGGATGAAGCTCCCGAAGAGGTGGAGGTCGAAGCGGTCGAGGTGGACGAGGAAGTGGAGGTGGAGGTAGACGTGGAAGAAGAGGAAGTGGAGGTGGAGGTAGAGGTCAAGGTCGAGGTGGAGGTTGAAGTGGCAGTCGAGGTGGCAGAGTTTGGAGTGAGTTTGGTGTTGGTGGAGCCAGCGGTTGGGAAAGGGAGAGGGAGACTTGTTTTCGTAGACCAATTCAAGGGAAATGTAGGTGCAGTAGGCCAGAGATTCGGGGAAGCGAAGTTTGTGGTAGACGAAAGAAGCGATGACGAGGCAGGGGACGAGAAGGATGGAAAAGTTGACGAGGCAGTGGAGCCGGCGGAGGAGGAGCCAGAACTTGATTTCGTTGACGACGACGATGTGCTCGATCGCCTGGCTTCCGTGGCAGGTGCATAACTGACAACCTGCCCTGTTTCATCGGTGTAGTACTTGATGGCGTTGCTGGAGCCGGGCACTGCTTTCAAGGAGGCGAAAGGCACGGCGCGTATCTGGTCCGGGCTGCTGACATCCGATGGCAAGGAGTTGCTCCCGTCGTCATCCAGGTGCAGTTCGAGAATGTCTCTGTAGTACACCAAGCCTGTGGCTACTGTGGTTGCAGGGGACATGAGCGTTGCGTCCTTGAGCTTTTTCTTGAGTTGCGTGCTGTCCTGACCGTTCTTGAGGCGCTTCTCAGGCCTTGCGTTGGGAGGTGGCATGTCGAGAAACGAAGGAGAGGACAGGGACGAGGCTACCGGTCCCGAAGGCGGGGTAAAAGGCGCCATCATGAGAGCATGCGCGCTTTTGCTCTTGAGCGAGTTGAAATGGCTGCCATCAGCTGGTGAGTCTGTGACTGAGAAAGTGATTTGTAGCTGCTGGTTCCTCGTGGACGGTGTCAAAAGCTTCCTTTTCTCAGGTTCATCATCATCGTCATTCTCATCTTCTTTATCGGATTTGCTCCTACCATCTTCATCTTTATCGGACGCATCGCTATCGTCGTTGTCATGGTCGTCGTTGTTGTCGTTGTCCTCTTCGTCGTCCTCTTCGTCGTCGTTCAAGCGCTTGCTCGTCTTGCTGGTGGCGGGCGTGCTGAAGGTGGTGTTCGGGCTGAAGGACAGGGAGGGTGAGAAGGGGTCCTCGTGCATCTGCTGCAGCTTGCCCAGGATGGACAGGCCGCCGCGGTCGGGCGGCTCTGGGGTTAGCCGCGTCCCTAACGCGCTGGTTCTGGACTGAGGGGAGGCTGACGAGGACAAGGAGGAGGAAGACGAAGAAAGAGAGTGTCCGGACTCCTGGTTCTGGAGCGCAATACTTGGCACTTGGAAGGTAGGAGTCTGCAGCGTGAAGGTGGGCGTACTGAGCACGCCTAGCAAATCCATGGCCCTGGTGGCGGGCGAGGGCATAAAGGACGAATTCATGTCGCTTTTCCGGCAAGTACCCTGCCCGGCTCCCCCCGCACGGCCAGGCCAAACAGCTACAGGCAGTCGATACATGAATGATAAATTGCGAATAATAATAATGATGATGATGATAATAATAATAATAATAATAATAATAATATTTACTATATCTGAGGCGTACTGATGCAGCTAATGGCATATCCTCAACGGACATAAGCCTCCAATACCCTTGTTCGAGGTCCTCCACCCCCCCGTGTCAGTCTCTCGCCTGATGATCGGGGCCACCGATGGAGCTCCTGAGGGCAAGACTGCACTAAGCCGAGGTTATTCCGCAGTCCCAGCAACCTCTTGCAAGACGTCACCGAATGTGCAAGTGCATACACCAAGCGCGGTTGCTAGAGCTGCCTCGAAACCCCACCCATAACAATCTGGTGTCTGCTGGGTCCTGGGCTATCAACCAGCATATGCGGAGTTTAAGATCTTTTACGCGCGCAACGACCCTCCTCCCCAGCATCTACCACCAAAGGGTTATGAGTTGGCGTCACAGTTTAACGCCTTGAGGCCATTGGGCTGGAACTCTGTTTAGCAAGTGTGACTAGGTTTTTCATCGGGATTTCCCTCAAATATGTCACAGTCAACACTCCAAGGCAGATTTACTATATCTGAGGCGTACTGATGCAGCTAATGGCATATCCTCAACGGACATAAGCCTCCAATACCCTTGTTCGAGGTCCTCCACCCCCCCGTGTCAGTCTCTCGCCTGATGATCGGGGCCACCGATGGAGCTCCTGAGGGCAAGACTGCACTAAGCCGAGGTTATTCCGCAGTCCCAGCAACCTCTTGCAAGACGTCACCGAATGTGCAAGTGCATACACCAAGCGCGGTTGCTAGAGCTGCCTCGAAACCCCACCCATAACAATCTGGTGTCTGCTGGGTCCTGGGCTATCAACCAGCATATGCGGAGTTAATAATAATAATAATAATAATAATAA
>WBZZ01000195.1:25000-47500 GCA_019918135.1 Paulinella micropora
CTTTATAAGTAGCGGCGCTGCAGACGATAGGGTGAGCGAACTTAGTAACGGACTTATGGATATTTAAATGCTAAGGCAGACAATATTAATAAGGTTAGTGTTCTTAATCAGATTTTGAATACATTTAAGTGCGAAGTCTTAGTACAATTACTACACCACATGGTTTAATAGTTTTATGGCTGTCGGATCCCTGACAGAGTGACTTGCTCACATTGCCCTATATCAGCGAAGTCTTTGTACCATTATTAAATCACTATTGTCGGGAGCTCGAAAATATTTAGACCTTGCCAACGCACGGCTTCATTACCCCTACGGAGGGATAAAATATGATTTTTGTAATTAACAAAAACAGACCAATGCTAACACGACGAAAATATGATATATTTTACTAGTTTCAACTCGTGCCGGAAAAACCTGAAAACCAACAACGACTTGAAAAAACAAATGAAGGGACGAAAAGAATGACAGGATTGTTGGTGCAGGAACTGGTGAGTCAAGATTGAAGAACTGTACCTTTGAAACCAGTCAAATTGTAAAAGCCTACCGGTGAGGTGCCGCGCCAATTGAAAGTGAATCCTTCAAATGCTACAAACTCCAAAATCAGAAACATTAATTTCCATGAAACAAAAATATGTTATATTTTTGAAGTTCAATAATTACAAAAACTCGTAGTGATTACCGGTTGGGAACAATGAATGAAGTCCAAGAATGCTCAAAAACCCTAAATCCGAACCGAAGACCGGAACAACCATCATCAAAACTGTCAATATAAACTAAAGAACCCCATTCTTCCGCCATCCCGCCTCCAACTGCAGCATGAGCTTGTTGGGATCTGCTGCTGCCGACTTACAATCTTTCGAACCTTCAAGACCGTACTTGGGGATGACCTCCTGCGTCAACTCCTTGCGTTGTTTCACTAACTAAAATAATAATAATAATAATAATAATAATAATAATAATAATAATAATAATAATAATAATAATAATAATAATAGTGCCTCTCTGTCAATGGCTGATGCATTTCTGCACATGCGCCTCCATCGTCTCACCCGTGAGGGGAGTACGAAGAATTGACGATAAGCTCTAATGACACCCCCGCAAGGGCAGTTCCAACACTTCCAGACGGGCCGGTATGTTCAATGAAAATACTGGTCCAGAAATAGACCGGTATGTTCAATGAAAATACTGGTGGCACCGACGGGAATCGAACTGGCGACAGGGCTCAGATGGTAGAACTTGACCACTGGGCTATCACGGTGTCCATAATAATAATAATAATAATAATAATAATAATAATAATAATAATAATAATAATAATAATAATAATAATAATAATAATAATAGTGTATCTCCTGCCAATTGCTGAGCCAAAAGGCCATGTGCATCCAGTCCTCCATTCCATAAGGAAAGTCTCCACACCAATCGGTGGAATAAAGGAAGTGACGGCATAGAACATTAGTCTGGGAGCTTTATACCAATCAGCCCATGGAAAGGACCGATGGCCTATGTACTCCCTAAATAATAATAATAATAATAATAATAATAATAATAATAATAATAATAATAATAATAATAATAATAATAATAATAATAATAAAGAACATTAGAACAGAGCAGAGAGAGCAAATGATGACCTTTGCCCCCGTTAACCAAGGGTGCTGACTTGCCCGCAGCAGATTGGACACCTGCTGGGCGAACATCACGTTGCAATCCATATGCAGCAACGTTTGTGTGGCGATCTTAGCCTGCTGGTTATTGCCAGGCTTCAACATTAACTGGTCGCTCAGGCTCATGTAGTGCAGCGTGAACTCCTCCACCTCTGCGTCCGTGAAACCATCATGATGGGCCTCACCCAAAAGCTGCCCAACAATCGCCTTCGCCTTGTCTATCCTCCGCCTCCTCAATATCAGCTCTTGGCTTAACTTGGGCTTTCTTCCTTGGTTTGGGCACACGACACGTTACGTAGTAGTAGTCTCTGTTTTTGTGCATGTCGCACATAATGTTATCCCTGGCATCGTCCAAAAGGGACACCAACTCCAAATCCGAAGGGATAGAGGCATTTTCGGAGTCTGGTCACCACCCCCAAGGTCGAACTGCTCTTGTGTTTTCTGGGCAATTTCTTCGCAAACTGAGAACAAGTCCTTGGGGGGGTGGTTGCCTTGGGCTTTACCCTCAGCTGTGTCAGGGGAAACTAAAACAACACCAGAGGTCCGGCCGAAATCGGGGGATGCTTTTCGTTCCTCTGCCACTCGCTCTTGGTTGTCTAACTTGGTTCTTTTTTCCCCCAACGTGTCAGCACGTTTTCCCCTCTTATTCCTCTTTTTGTTTTTGTCACATTTTTTGGATTGGTTTCGCCATGCCTTGGATCCTCGACTTGGATCATGGGGAAGCTTCGCACCAAAGTCCCCACAGACTGCGCCGGTCCTTAAAAAAAGTTGACAGGTTTTGGCTTTTTGGCTGGCATGGCCTGGGCCGGCCTGAATATTTTTTAGGTAAAAGGTCCCAAAAACTTCAAAAACCAGGAAAAGTCTCCTCCTAAACTGCTTGACCTTATTTAAAAAGGTACAGATGACTTCAGAAAGCTCGGCCTCGATAGTATTCCCGACCAAATTATCGCCGCGAATTATGATCAAACTTTGTCCGTCATCTTTTTTTAAATGAACAAAACACAAAATTTTAAACCGTTATAAACAACGGGCCCCCGGAATCAGACATTAGGTCTTGATCACTTGAAGTAGAAGTCTGTGGTAACAGACAATCGGACAGCCACTTCTGAAGTAAGTGGTAATTACTTTAATGACAATTAATACTGAATTCCGTATCGAAGTCGTTACTATAAACAACTTGTCTTGTACACAACTTGGTGAGAAGAATTGTGATAAATGAAATAATAACAATATCACTTATGAAACCGGAATAGAGCAGTCAATGTAGATATGATAAGCCGTACCAATTTATATAATCAGATTGATAGTAATGAGGACACAGATTAATACAATCACCGAAATATTCCTGTCAGTATATTTATGTTACCAGTGCACAACCAAATACGACAGTAATTGAGGTGAGTGAAAATGGATGGTGTATATACGCAAGTACAACACAGTCCAAATATATAATGCAAGTCAGAGCAAAAGTCCTGATATTGTCCGCAAGTAGCGGTAGTGTTATGAGCCGTTACTAAAGTCAATCCAGACAAGTAAAAATGGTGATGCTTAACATATGGTAAATAATTACGGTCAGGTGCTAGTCAAACTTATTGCTAAATATTAAAACCTTTAATGATATTGAGTCCTATTCTTTATATATATAATTATAGATATATATATATATATATATATATATATGATGCCATCTAGTGGTATAATGCCCCCCCGGACTCTATATCCGTATATTTAATGAACGACAATAAATGCAGTTAATTAAATTAACGATATGAAGCCGAGGTCCGCATTACATAGCAGGTATTACAAAAATACACATGATGTATGGCGGTATAAGTCATGTTACAAAAAAATGACATGAACGCGATCCATTCACTCAACGTGAAGCATAACAGGATCAAATCAATGTATCAATATGAAAGAACAAATATGAAGTTACGAATTGATATGATATGAGCGCGAAAAAAAATCGAGCGCTTCCCGTAGGGGGGTATCGTCCGGGGGAAAAAATATATAGCTTACCTATTCTAGGATAGGAAAGGAAGATAGATTATCGTGATCCTCCACCCCCTGGTTCGAAGAATTGCAGCCGTCGCGAATGGAGCGGTGGTTCAGTGTCCGGAGCGTGGCAACATTTTCAAGCAGATCATTCATTTCCGCGCAGCCTTTTTCTTCGCACGCTTCTTCTTCGGAGTTGCAGGTGCGGTATGCGAGGTCGGTGCTGTTGGTGGTATGCTGTCCTCGTCGTCCGCAAGGTAGTCCGAAAGACGAACCATGAACTGTTCAGCCAGATTGTTGAACTGCGGGGCCGGTAACGGTTTGGTGTAGATGTCTGCCAAGTTCTCCGCAGATGGTATGTACCGGACGGTGACTTTTCGGTCTCGCACCTGTTCAACCACATAGTGGTGCTTAAGTGAAAGATGTCTTGCGCGTGGACCTCCGAGTCCGTTAGTCGATACCGTAATTGACCCGCGATTGTCGGCATAAATCACCGAAGGGGTTGTGACCGGAAATCCCAACTCCGTTAAGAATGACTGTAGTGCGATTGCAGTCCGGGTAGTCTGGGATAGACTGATCGTCTCCGATTCCATGGTTGAGAGCGCCACGGTCGATTGGCGTCGGGAGTTCCAGCTCACGGGGCCTGTTAGCATATGATGTTCGCCATTCCGCGATCGACGGGTAAATTGGCAATTACCGAGGTCGGAGTCGCTGTAGGAGATGAGTTCAACTATGCCTTTGTCGACAGTCGCCGGGAAGAATAATCCCTTCTCGTTGCGCAGGTGACGATAGATTCGCCCGACCATGGAATAGGCTGCGTCCAGTGCCTTGTGTGCGTATACCGACAACCTGTTGACAGCATAGGCGATTTGAGGTTGCGTCATTGACGCAGGCCATATCAACTCATCAGTAAGCTTGCTCAACGACCACTGACGCAGAGGGCAAATCATGGGAAGCGGGGGCTGGCTCCTGCGACGTTGCGGGTGTAGGTGCCGGGTTGCAGTTTGCGTAGTTTCGATCCTGTAGCAATCCACGGATGCAGGCACGTTGATGAACTCCAGACGGAAACCTTTTAAATTGCAATCCAACGAAAACACGTACGTTGCCAAGGTCTTTGAATCGGAACTTGGATTTCCCAAGGGCCTCCTTGAGCATGATGAATTGTGATACATGCAAACAAAACACAAGCATGTCGTCTGTTTCAATAGCAGTGCCCAAGGCAGATGTGGAAAGTCGCCGTTCTCGTCCTTGAGGTAGAATACGCACGGGTCGATGGTTGACTGATGGTAACCTAAAGTACGCAAGAATGATGCGACGTAATCATGCCAACGTCGGCCTGCCTGAGGTGAGCCGTAAAGCGCCTTCTCCACTCGCCAGATGGCCCACTGGTCGTCCGGGTTCTCGAATCTCTTCGGAGGGTAGGCAAAAACAATGTCAACCATGTCGGCATGTACGTATGCCTGGCTGAAATCGATCTGTTTGATCAATGCGTGTTGTGCGACCATGACAGAACAAAGAACCAACAGAGAGAAATGATGGGCAACGGGCGTCGAAGTTTCATATGGGTTGAAGTGTTCAAATGGGTTCATTCTATTACCATATAACACTAGACGAGATTTATGCACTGTTGCTCCTGTCGATTCATTCTGTTTGATGGCGTCCACAAATCCGCTGTAGACAGGGGTGACACCGAGCTTGCTTGCCTCTGTATGAGTAGACCATTTGAGACAGTTCGCGGCATAGAGGCCTTGTACCTCAGCCATTCTTGCAGCTTTGACCTCGTTGTCGATCCCAGCCTTCTTTTCTGGAGAACGTAGAACACGTGTAAACAGACAAAATGACAAGTCACTAGGTGACGTCATACCGTAGCTTGACAGCTCGTCAGCCAATTGCGCAATGTCAACGTCTGAAGTCTCGTCGTCTCCTTCCTGGATAACAAGCTTAACGCTGTGCGAAGCATGATGGTAGGGACGAGGTTTTCGCGACCTGGGTCCATCCACGATGTTGGTGGTAGAAATTCTGGCATTCTGATACCATTCTGCATCAGCAGCAGCTTTTGCAATGGCGGAAGACTGAGAAGCTGAATTGACCCGTGCTGTTCTTGCCAAGTCTTTGGCTGGTACGAGTCGTCGTCTCGGGTTGCTCTTCGAAGTCTTCTTATCCTTATCCGTCCTTAGGACGAAACTGGGAGCTGTGCTCAGCAAAGGGTAGGTGGGTGGTATAGGTTCAAGTGTGACCTCGAGGTTGGATTGGTTGGGGTTGTCGCCAGACAAGAGGTCGTCGTCGTCGTCGTCTCCAACCGTCACCACTTTTTGGCTAAAATCATCACGTTGTTCCGTGAAATTTTGTCATCATTTTCAGACAAAGTTGACGATTGTGGAGTTGGTGTACCATCGAAGTCCCATGGGCGGTCCGACACCTTTACTGTGTAGCCTCGTGTGTTGGGGTCGAACTTGACATTCTGTATCTAAACTATTTTCTTGCTTCCTAACACGTAGATCCGGTTTAGATGACGAAAGACGTTGTACCCTGTTAAGACTCCAGGTGTTGCCATTTCCCTTCCCTTCTTGCTGTCGTGTAGACGAACGAAAGCCAAACAACCTATAGGCTGTAGGAAGCCAGTGGGGAACGATCGTCGAAGCGTGACCTCGTAAGGGGATTTCCCTTTGTAGATTCCGTCGAACATCAGGGTCACCATTCTTGTAGCCCATTCTGCTTCGTGCATTTCCTGCCAAAACATTTCTGGGAGTTGAGCATCAATGCAAATAGCTGTTGCCCTTGTGTTTGCAGTCCTGTGTTCTCGTTCCACCACTGCGTTGTTGTTGGGTTCGTTGCTTGGGGTTGGCTTCAGTATGATGCCCTTCTTTGCGCAGTGAGCCACCAGTAGGTCAGGGATGAATTCCCCATCGCAACTAATCTGTTTGAGCTTCTTTCCCGTCTGGCGTTCGTAAAAAGCAATCATCTGTTGCAGTCTGGGGAATCACACAACTGCTTGTCGTGTATTCGTGTACATGTCTAAACCAAATTTGCTCTTTGGTTCTTTTGTAACCAACTTGTATGTGTTACCCTGAAGCGAACGTGTTGGTGTAGGGCCCCAGAAGTCCACATGGATGGTCTCCCCCATCGCGAAGTCTTCGTCCAAATGTTGGTTGCCTTTGAAGTACGGAGCTCTTGTGATCTTTGTCTGTGCACACGGGGCACACAATGTTGGCACTTTGACGCGCCAGTTGATACCCGTAATAGGTCGGCCCAAACTTTTCGCAAGTTGCGTCATTGCCTTGGGTCCCGCGTGCCCACACATCCTATGCAAAATCATTGCAGGTATCGGAGCCGTTGTGGCACGTGGGTTGACGGAAAAGTGCACCTCGCCTACGTCACGCTTCCCCATTGATGGAGGTGTGAAGCGCGAGTTGATGTCCATTAGCTTGTCCTTGTTGTCGTCCTTTCTGTACAGTTTGTTTGACATCATTCTGCCCCTACAGATGATTTCACGTTGGTCAATGTGAACGGGTTGACGAAGTACCAATACTTGTCCATTCTGGAAAATGGTGGCGTAGTTCGTCTTCACGTCCATGACACCAGGCGATAGAATCGTGTATGGTGTGTGCTGGGTGATCAACGCGTCATTGAAGGTATATTCATTTGCCTTGCCGTCCCAAGCCACAAAGTCGATGTGTGCAGACCCCCGAAGCGATACCTTGAGTGCGTCAGAGGTGATTCCTGCAAGCTTTGTTGTCTTGCCCTTAACCTTGTTCGACGTCTTGACTGTTGGATGAACCAAAATGCGATTTCAGCCAGAGTCAAAAATGCTATGTACTACCTCGCTCTGAGTAGCCATGAGCGCCCGTGCGCCTTCACTGTAGCTGTAGTTGAGCTCCTCCTTGTCCTCTGGGCATTCAACAAGCGTGTAAACAAACGATCGCCTTACCAATGCAGGGTCGTATTTGATTCTCGTAGTTAGGGGTGGGCCCCGTGCTTCAGCCTGTATCAAAATTCTCGTTCGATCGGGAACATATGTCGGGAAACCCGCCAACCTTCTGCAAACATGTTGAATTTCACCTTTCGTGTAGTTGGCTGGGAGTTGACTGCTGGTTGAGCCAGCCGGCCCAAGCTCGCGCAATGCGTATCGGACCAGCCTCTGGTACGCGAACCATGCAAACTCCTTGTTCATTGTACCTAAACCACACTTTGGTAGGGATTGTTGACGATCTGCAGACCGAAGCAAGCGGTTGCTCTCGTCCCTTGCGAAGTAGCAGAAAGGTCGGTGTGACGCCCAATCGTTTCTTGCTTGCATGTTGCTGCAATAGTACACCCATTTGCATTCAGCACATTGTAACATGGGTCTCCCAGGTAGCGCTACCGCGTCGCAGTGCCCACAGATGAGCGGTGGCATGCCGTCTGCAGTTGGTATCCCGTCCGTAACGTTGCTTGCCTGAAGCACATTGTTGTGGTGCAGAACTGACATTCAGGGACCAAAGTCTGCCATCCAGTTGGAGCGATGTTGAAACCGAAGCGTAGAGACCAATATTCCATTTCGACTACACTTGCGTGCCTAAACGCAAAGTGCACATCAAAACACCAATAGTGCGGGGCACCGGCTTTGATCGGATGTGATGCGGACCCGCCCAACAAAAAACTTTCTAGTACCCGGTCCGGGTACTGTACACCACATCTCCGGCCGGGTCGATGTGTCTGGGAAAGCAAAAGTGCGGCCACCGGTGCATTTCTTTGTCCCGTGTCCTTCCATTCCGTCATATACGACGTAAGCCAGGTCAGTGTCGGCTCCGAACCGGCCAGCTTTTTGTTGGGGTACCAAGGGTCCGTTCTCGGCACCGTGTAGTGGTTTGGAGCGTCCAGTCTCCATTCGGCCGGCCAGTGCAGAGGGGGTACCGGAAATCCTTGCGGCATGCCTTTTCGCCTGTGTAACTTACTCATGAAGGCCCACAGGTTCACCTTTGTCATGAAGTCATTCTCTGCCGGTTCTTCCCACCGTTGCGTTGCGCACCGCCGTTGCGGACATTCGCGTTACGACTCCCATCGTTCGCATTCGTACCATCGTCTACCTTGACGTGTTTGCCCCTAACAGTACATTCGGCCGCACTGTGTTTGGGTTTGTTTGCGCAAACCTTGCGCAGATATTTCTTGCGGGATTGACCGATCCGGTGTTTGCCGCCGCAATTCCAGCATTTTCCAGCAAAGGGTCGCTCATCCCGGGCCACCAACGCTGCCGGTGTATCCTTCCGGATGTCGTCATCTGGCATAAACTTATATGCCTGCATTTGTTCCTCGGTCGTAGCGCAGAGCTCAGCGAACGTCGGCTTGGGTCCAGTGCCTGAAGCAAAATAAGTGTTCGCACCAAAGTTGCTGAACGGAAGATGCTTCGCCTTCTTGAGCCTGCGAATGAGGTTAATGCATTTGTACCCATCAGGAAAGGTGTGTTTCCTGTCTTCGAGTAACTCGAATCGGTACTTGTATGCCTGCAGCCATGCTTCTGGGTCCATGTCCTGGGTCAGAGCATCTGCTTCGTGTTCTTCTATGAGGCGGGCAGCAGAGATAGCACCAGTATGTGCATACCTTTTGCATAGTGCCTCCCACATTTCCCACTGTGTCTGTCCTGCTCCCCTAACGGTCAGCAAAGCATTGTTATTCTGTTGTACCGCTTCGCATATTATCGTCCTGGATCGTATGGTGAGGTGTAGTCGGACATCCGCCGGCAAACATCCCCACGTGTCCTCGTAGGTAGGGTCACGTCCCAGTAGTAATACCGCTCGTCGTTGCGCCGCATATGGATCCACCGCGGGCGAAGTAGTCGTTGTCACCGTTGTCCCCGATCCCGAACTTGACGATGATGTCGAGGTTAGCCCACCCGACCTGCTTGGTGTAGCCGGGGCTCCAGGAGCTGCAGGTGGCGTAATCAACGTGACGAGCTCCGCCTTGCCCAACGGAGGCTTTGGGTCTCTTACCGTCAGCAGTAGACGCGCGTTCGTACCCATGAAATAGTTGAGAAGCGACCATCGAAAGTTGCCAAACGCTTGTGCGTCCTTGACGGAGTCGTTGACCTGCTTAGATAGAGTCGGTATTTTCAGGGAAACCCTCGCTCGCTCATAACCCAACGGGCCCCCGGAATCAGACATTAGGTCTTGATCACTTGAAGTAGAAGTCTGTGGTAACAGACATCGGACAGCCACTTCTGAAGTAAGTGGTAATTACTTTAATGACAATGAATACTGAATTCCGTATCGAAGTCGTTACTATAAACAACTTGTCTTGTACACAACTTGGTGAGAAGAATTGTGATAAATGAAATAATAACAACATCACTTATGAAACCGGAATAGAGCAGTCAATGTAGATATGATAAGTCGTACCAATTTATATATTCAGATCGATAGTAATGAGGACACAGATTAATACAATCACCGAAATAATCCTGTCAGTATATTTATGTTACCAGTGCACAACCAAATATGACAGTAATTGAGGTGAGTGAAAATGGATGGTGTATATACGCAAGTACAACACAGTCCAAATAAATAATGCAAGTCAGAGCAAAAGTCCTGATATTGTCCGCAAGTAGCGGTAGCGTTATGAGCCGTTACTAAAGTCAATCCAGACAAGTCAAAATGGCAATGCTTAACATATTGTAAATAATTACTGTCAGGTGCTAGTCAAACTTATTGCTAAATATCAAAACCTTTAATGATATTGAGTCCTATTCTTTATATATATATATTATGCCATCTAGTGGTATAATGATAAAATTTGAAATTCAGTGGCAAATGATTTTTTTTTCAGTGGGGAAGAGATCACATCGTCACCTGATCTTTACAACAAAAAAAGAATTATTAAAAAATGTTAAAAACTGGTAATGAGTCAGTGACTTATCATTGCATCCGTTTTGGACTCCACTAAAACGACCTAAACATTTGTATTTTTACCACCCCCTTGGGGTGTTTCGTTGATTCGCCGGTTCAAAAATAATAAAACATATACAGTTGAATGCTTCAGATCACCCTGATTTAGAATCTGCAATCGATTTTTAATTATTTTTAGTAGTTTTGACAAACCTAGCATTTGAAGTTGTAAAAAAAGTCACCATTTCTTGTGGAAAATATTTCAGAAACTTTATCAAAAAGACAGGTCGGGGCGTAATTTTTTTGCTGACTCAATGTGATGAAAAACTTGTTTGCAACCACGATTATGATTAAAGAATCTGTAACCGTTTTTGCTTGTTATTTTCTTAGCTTTTGAACTATCGAACGTTACACAATGCATATCGATAAATAATTTGATAGAATTTCGAGAAAATTTCAACATCTCTGAGACACACAGAGTCGGCCGGAAAACAGTCCCTTAAGGGCAGCTAAACAGGCAAATAAAAATTTATTTCTAAAACAATTGACGGTCCTACAGCTCCTAAATAGGTTGGAGGAGTCCTAAAACACTATACATTCAAATCTACGTAGTTTTTGTTGAAAAATCACACGAACTCCAAAAGAAAAATAGTCAAAACTTTTTTCACATTCCGAAATCTTGGACTTGCATGCCTCCAGGAATGAAGCAGGCACATCCCATTTTCAATATTTTTGAGTATATGTCAGTGAGACATGATTACACTAAAAGACTGTAGGAGCAAGGTCCAGGGGAAAATGTACAGGCATGTGTAGGTCAGACAGGTGAAATTGTGAAAACCCACTTTTTGGTTTGTAGCTTCTAGGTAAAATAAAAAAATCCTTTGGTGGAGCTTTACATGATAATAAAAGATGATTCAAATACTTAAAAAGTCTTAAAACGGATGAATACTAAGATTTATATATTCCCAAAACCAGAAAAATGCTGGTTTTGTGATTTCGAGTTTTTGTATACCACAGACATTTACAGATTACATAAAGGTGGAGAAATACGTTTAATGATAATACAAAATGATTCACCTATTCACCTGTGCAAGAAATATTACTCAAGCTACGAAATATGAGATTTCGATGTTTCGATAAGGAAAAAATAAGTGGTTTTCTCCTAGCTGGTTTTGTAGCCTACAAATAAAAGTATCAATAAATATTTTGTGCAAGTGATGAAAAACATTCAAGGTTGCTGTGTATATATTTAGATAGCTATGATATGCTTTGTGCTAAGACATATCTGATGCACTCAGGGAACCCTCCCCTCTGAGCTTTTTCCTAGGTTGGCCAGGCCAGGACAAAAAACCGCAAAAATCGAGGAATTTCTTTGTATTTTTTCCAGTCAAGATGGTGTCAAAAAAGTTGGGAAACAAGTTTTCGTTTGTTAAGGGATCTTGACATACAACAGTAAGATTTTCAAAGATAGCTTCCTGCCGACATATAAAATAAACTCATAACTAAGAATATAATTAAAACCACATTGAACAACTTTTTTAAGTCGAATTTGTTCGAGTCAAAGGGAAAAAAAACGGAGGAAACTACTCGTCCTAAACTACTGTATCTTTTTCCAAACCGACTTCAGATTCTGAAAGCTCATACTCGATATGGGTTCCGACAAAATTATGGCGAATTATGGACAACCTTTGCCCATCAACTTTTTTTCAATCAATAAAACACAAAATTTTAAATTTGAATTTCAAATTTAAATTTAAATTTTTTCGATGTTTGAAAGCAGTGGGAACCCGATCGCATCGTGATCTTTCTAACAAAAAAACAGATCACAAAAGGTTGACAACTTCAAAAGTTATAGTTGCCTCCGTTTTGGACTCCGGATTCCCACTAAAACGACCTAAAAAACATATGAAACCGTGCCATATGAATTCACGGTGCAGGCGCTGCACAAACGGTGACGGTTGCCTTACAGGATATGTTGTTTGCGGTGACGGGGGTAAGGTGCGTGCGCATGCCCGCATATTGGCCGGAACTTATGCCACCAGAGTTGGGACGGTGTTTCAAAATCCGGTTAAGGCATATATGATCCGCGGGCACATCGCGGTTTTGGTTCTTTCCGGGAGGAAATTTTGAAGGGGTTCAACTGCAATCGCTACTAAGTTGGAGTTCGTAGCACGTCAGATAGGAAGTGTATCACCGTTTTGACGGCCGGCCCGCACAATACATAGTGGCATTGAGTACTAGTGTCGTCCGGCTTGTCGTTACTTGACTCTTATGCTTGGTCTGCCCCTCTGCCGTTGAGTGACGACTAAGTGTCAGAGTAGCTGTTCCGGTTACATCTGGAATCGCTAACAAAAGTTGAACGGGATTTGCTTTTGCTTTTGGTGAGGGTCACAAAAAGCTAAAGTTCTCACGTTTTTCTCGCTTTGATTTTCTTGAGGTTTTGACACCTTGAAAATCCGAACAGAAAACGGTGTTGACCTTTTTCAAGTGTTGTTTTTTAAGTTAGTTGGACTCTCCCTTAGGGGGAGAGGGATAGAAACAGATTGTGTGTGAGGAAATAGGAGCACACACGTCTGGTTTTAGCTTGAACAAGGTAGGAAGGAGACACAGACATAGCACATAAGCTGTGTGGGAATCAGTGTTGTGTGTGTGTTGTGTGCCTTCTGTTTTTGTCTCGTCTCTCTATTCTTTTTCTCACTTTTACATGTTATCATTGCAGAAGAGGCGGAGAATGTTAGGAAGTCCGTATGCTACACCGTATGGTGGTAGTATCGGAGGCCTGAGGATGCCTCTGTCGGTCGGTGTACGAAGGATGGGGCTGACACCGGCTTTGGGCACGAGTGCTTCGTCCTCAAAAAGGACCACTCCTGTGATTGCTGGGACACCTGCTCGTCTGATGGACGACTTACAGGCGATTTGGCAAGCACGTCTGACGGGGGACAGTTGGGCTGATCAACTTCCGTCGATAAGGGCGGCACAGACTGTCAAGACAGTTGTTGATGCCTTGGGAACTGGAGCTACGAGGGATGTGTGGTGTGCACTGGTGGTGGGACAGACTACAGTGGCTAATGTGATGGTAGCTGCTGAGATGATTGTTCAAATCTCGGAAGCTGTGGGAGTGGGAATTCCATGCTGGACGCCTGAGAGGCTGACGGCGTCCAGAATGATGGCTTCTACCGACAGGCTGGTGGATTTTAACATGGCAGTTGCACGACGAGTGCAAGCAGAGGTGTGGAGTGTTGTTTCCTTGAGCATGGGGCTCTTCAAGGATTTCTACAAGCAGCATGGACAACCTTTGTATGACTTGATTGGTTGCTGGTATGCTTGGGACGTCTTGGACGAAGGACACCCCAAGTGGGATGAAGTGCAAAATTTCGCTCTTTTTCATGGTCGAGAGTGGGATGCAGTGTCACCCACTGTGTTCGCAATGGGAAACCTTATTTTTCGTCCTACGGGCGTAGCGTTGACGGTCGTCTCTATGGACGACATTCTCACCAAACTCTTCGACGCAAATGACAACCTGTGGGGAACCAGGGACGCAGGTGGGAATTTTCCCAGTAGGTCTTCATTGGGAGCAGCTGAAAAGCTTGCTACAGTGGAGCAACTGTTGGTTGCAGATTCGATTGCTTTTATGGCTAGGGCTTTCGGTCATTTTGCGGTGGCATGGAATCAGCAGGCTGCTCGCAGAAAGATGAAGGTCTCTTCTTGGACTCATAAGCTCAAGAAGAACGAGAAGGAACGACGTCGTACGGTGGCACGACATCAGAAAGACGTGGACTGTCTTCTTGGGGATCAAAAGGCCTTAGCTATTGACATCAACAAGGCGACGGATCCTAAGCATATTGCAGAGATCCGTGCTTGGTTGGCATAAGTACGTCGAGTTTGTCGTTCTGCAGGCATTATTCTGCCTGAGGAGGTTGCCATCGTGGCAGACAGGCTCTTTCGTTTTCAATCGGCAGTGGACAACGAATGGGTGTCTAAGAGTGATGAGTGGAACACTCATTGGGAGCAGCTCAAGCTTTTGAGAGCCGATGCCATGTGTGTGGAAAGCATTGGTCTCATGCTTAAAGACAAGAAGAGTTTTCATGCTTTTACATCGAAGGCTCAAGACTGAGGCTAGGTGGATGCTAACAAAGAAGCCAGTGTTACACTAAATGTTTCAGAGAGTGATGGATATGGCTATCATACTCTCTCGTACGGAAGCCTTTAAGTTGGTGGCTGAGGTCCTCTTCGACAGAGAGAACGCCACTTTCTCGAAGCTCGTGAAGGAGCTCCAAGGTGACACGGATTTATGGGCTTCCATGAGGGTGGACAACGCAGACTCCAGCGCGGAGACATGGGTCGTCGAGGGTGAGATGGTGAGTCGAACAATGCGATGTGTGCAGAAAATCATTGTCGATGGGTGGAAGTACACCGGCCCTAAGCCTCCATCTCCCCCTCGGGAAAATCAACAACAGGGGGGACGAGATCTTGGTGGACCCTTGGACCTTAACGATGAGGAAGCTTTCTGGGGTCAGGGATACCCGCGTAGGGGCCCTCGGTATTACGGTACTGGTGGTCATCGTGGCCCGGGGATGGGTCGAGGCGACAGGCCTGCCTTCAACAAGAAAGCCTTGAATGGGCGACCTCTTTGCATGAAAAAAGCTGGAGCATTATGGCTCAAGTCGGGAGCTATGTGCAAGGCTGTATGCGATAAGTTTCATCCGGATCCAGAACGTTGGGATCATACTGTGCAGAAGGAGGTTTTGGAAAAGATACGCCACAATTGGCCTGTGGGTCCTTTCAAAGGTCTGCTCGATACGGGCAAATACAGGGAGGAGCTCCGCAACCTTTTTCAGCGTGATAAGAAGGCTTATGAGATGAAGGGGTGGACGGATCCGGGGGATGCACCTTACAAGAAAGGTGAGTACCAAGTGGGAAAAGTTCACCGTTTGGAATCCCTTCAATTCGGATCCGGGGGATGCACCGGTCCCGTTTGGAAGGGACGACCCGGCGAAGTGGGGACCTCCGCTGGAGGATTCCTCTTGGGCATACAAGGGATCGGCGGCGAGCTCAAGTGATCGTCGAGAGCGAGCAAGGTCGGCTGAACGACGCAGTCGTTCACGATCGCGGGATCGTCGAAGCGATGGTGGTCGTAACGATCGAGGATCGGGAGGTCGATCTCGTCATGATAGTGACCGGGCAGGCTACGATCGAGAGCGTCGGAGCTCGAGGGAGCGTGTACGGTCACCGCGAGATCGGGATCGAGAGCGAGCAAGGTCGAGGGAGCGTACCATCTCAAATCGGTACCCACAAGAGGGTACTGGTATGGGGAATACCCCTTATGCTGGTGCAAAATTATTGCTTATGGGGGGGGGGGGTCAGGGAAACTTTCCCCCATTACAATTGCAGTCGGCGGCGGGAGGCGCCGGTATTTATTATACCAACCAGGTGCCAGTGCAACAGATGCCGGGGTACGGGCAACCGGTGCAGCAATACTGTGCACCACAGCAGCAGGTGGCCTCGTATGTTCCACCGCCATATGTTCCGCCACCACCTTTTTAAACTTCGGGGGGGACGGCGGGGAACCAAGGATCGCCGGGAATGCAGTTGCAGTCTCAACAGCAAGTCCAGGGTAAGGCGTTTGGGATAACGCTGATGGACACTCTGATGGATGTGCAGGACCAGGCTCAGGAATTGCGGGCTCGGGAGCGACTAATGCGGGAGCCGCAACTAGTGCCTGACTCGGAAGTTGGGACGGGGGATAAGTCGGTTGAGTTGCCTGTCGGCCACGGAGGCGACGAGGTTGCTCATGACTCGTCATGTGATGATAGGACTCGCGCAGGGACACAGCGGGTCGAGGACCGATGTTAGGATTGGCCTCGGAGGCGCCAGGATAGGCAGTATATAAAGGTTGAGGACCTTGATAGTCACAGGGACACTGTGTGTCCAGTGATAAATAGAGGTACGGACCTTGATAATGTTGTCGCGGCAAACGCGCTGAAGGATAAATATTTTGGTGGTTACGAAGCACTTTCGGCGGACGGGTGTGGCCCGGGAAAGCTGAATTGCCTTTGCTTTTCACTAAAATTTGTATTGAAGATGTACAGGAGGAATGCATTGTTGGAAATGATACAATGGTATCTCTGAATGTGCTCGGCAAAGAGTTCATTGAACTGTGGGGCAAAGAGCCATGGTTCAAACACGGGTTTCGGCCGTGTCGAGGAAGAGTAAAGGGAGTGGGCGGCATGACACTGATATCCGGATCAGTCATGCTTACCTTCCTTTTGAAGGACGGACAGTCTTTCTCTCACAGATTTTGGGTCGTCCCAGCCTTTGCTGGTGGTCTCCTGTTGGGGCTGAGGAGCCTGAAGCGGATGAACACTCGGATCTATACGGATCTGAACGTGGTGCAGTACGGTGGATTCGAGGTGGCTCCCCGGTACGAGGTGGTACCGTATGAACCTTTACGGCGAGGTAGCCGGTGTGCTGGAGCACCCATTGTGAATGTGAGTGTTACGTCAGTCGTGCGCGCCGACTGGGAGAGGACTAGGGTGGTGTCCGTGGAGGGCGCGGAGCCTGCGGTCACTCCCCACATTCAGGAGCCTGTCACAGCCTCGTTCTTCCATGTATGCACATTAGAATCGGGGGACTCTGAGGACTTGAGGGTGGTCGGTGACAGTTCTGACGACACAAGTCAGGAGACGGAATATGTCATTGCCACAACCTCTGGCTGGGCCTATACTAACCCCCGCGATATGAGGATCGCGAATGTGGTGTGTAGGGATTCCGCAGAGGATGAGGCGGTGTTGACCGCGATAGAAGAGAGGATGGAACACCTCAATGCAGCAAGAGAGGAATTGCTGCGGGGTAAGATCGCGGGCATGGAGGATGCTGGTGATCAACACGTCTATATCGACGTGCATTCGACCATAATGTCACATGTGGTATGGAATGTTACCCAACATAAGCTGCCGGTCAAGCAGCCTAAGCCTATTGTGGAGGCTTTCCTGAAGAGTCACTGGGATGATAAACTATTTTTTCCTAAGGGAGTCAAGCCCATTAAGGAGGTCTTGAAGGCCCGGTTGGTGGTAGAAGACTTCACTATAGTTATCCCAGTGGGAAATCGGACGGAACTATAGTTACACTATAGTTATCGTAGTGGTGGCAGGATATTGAAGATCACCTCATTGATGATCCGATTCCTATACCGCATAGAGGTCATAAGTTGATTTTGGCTTTGCGGTTGGGAACGAAGGAGAAGGCGTTAGCTTACGGAGCTAAGCTGGCACAGCGGAAAATGGCGGAAGTCCGTACGCAAGCCTTTTCTTGGATCACGGGGATATATCATCGCACACATGCGATGCAATATGCGATCATCATAGCTCATTTGGCACAGCTTGCTCAGTGGAAGAGTAAGGAAGAGACACGGTACCATGGACTATGGTACGTGAGGATGAGCGGCCTATCCCGATGGAGGATGTGGCACAGCTGTCACGCAAAGCTTCTCCGAAGGAGATCGAAGATGCAAGGATAGCAGCGGAAAAGGCTATCGCGGAAAAGATATAGTATAGTACTTGGGAGGGTACTATGAGGGAGCGGGATGCCCTCAAGGAGATATTGGAAGATAATATGGAGGTGTTTGGGCCTCTTGAAGCAGGGTCTGTTCGAGTTTACGAGGCTAACTTCGGGCGGAAACCTGGTGAGGACGTGGTGGGTCACAGGAGACCGTCACGCATGAGCTATCATGAGGATCTGATGGCTCGGGAGATTACGCAAGAACTGTTGGAAAAGAATATTATTGAACCACGCCTGTCGGAGGTGTCTTCACCTGTGCGTATGGCACCCAAATCGGATGGGTCCTTACGTATGTGTATTAACTACTACAGGATCAATAAGATTCTGAAGCAGATTGAAACGCCGGTACCGGATCTCAGGAAGGGGATCAATCGGCTTAAGCATGCCAAGGTTTATACGACGTTGGATCTTAAGATTGGATTTTGGCAGATCCCTCTTAATGAATCGTGTCGATATCTTACAGCATTCATGGTCGGAATGACCACATATGTTTGGAAGGACACTGTTACCGATGGGGCTTAAATGCTCACCGGGACTATTCCAACATGCCATGACCAAGATGCTCGGGAAGGAGTATGACGATGAAGGGACGGTGGCCCGTCTTGGGACGACGGAGGATATGCGCTATGCGTTCTGTTATATAGATGATATTATAATTTATTCAGAAAGCATGGAAAAGCACGTGGAGCACGTGAAGGACGTCTTACGACGTATCCGTGCATTTGGATTGCGGCTGAATGCGAAGAAGTGTGACTTTGCTCAAAAGGAAGATACAGTATTTAGGAATGAGATCTCCGAGGGTCGCTGTGCGATTGCTCAGGAGAAGAGGAACTATGTGGCGTCAATGCCAATGCCACAGACTAGGACTGACTTACATTCCTTTATATCGCTAGCTCAATATTACGGGGAATTTATTCCAGGGTTCGCGGAACGGGCAGCGGTAGTAAGGAAATTTCTTAAGCAAACGATTGGAGATGACTCGTGGCGTGAGGAGGTCAACAGGGTCATAGCGGAACTCAAGGATGAGATCTCTAAGGATCCAAGGCAGGGAGGACGAGTTCTGATGCTGCCTGATTGGAAGGAGCAGTTTGTGCTGGACACGGATGCGTCAGCACACGCTGTAGGGGCAGTGCTTCAGCAGATGGACAGGTCCATTGGGCAACTGCGGCCCGTGATGTTCATCAGCCGGCAGCTGATTCCGGCGGAAAGGGAATACTGTACTAGGCAGCGGGAAGCGCTTGCCATAGTATGGGTTTTTCAGAGGTTGCGGGAGTACCTTTTAGGTACACACAACATCTTGGTGAGAACGGATCACCACAACCTAAAATGGCTCATGTCGGGAGACCATACGGGTAGGTTGGCAAGGTGGCAGTTGGAATTGGCGGAGTATGACTTCACCATCCATTACATCAAGGGCAAGAGGAATGTTGTCCCTAATTTCTGCTCTCGTTATGAGGACAAGAGTGGGCAGAAGGAGAAGGCTGTAGACGATTTGCAGCGTCGAAACACAGTTCGAGAGGTGCGAATGGCGCAGTTCAAATTTCGCACGCCGGGAGCGGTGTTAGCGATCATGGGACATGATGTGGACCTCCACGCGTGGGAGGAACAGAGGGCGGAGGATGCCAAGCTGCCATCGGGGCTTTGGTATCACCCGTTCACTCATAATAATCATCAACGCGACACGCGTAGCGAGGAAGTGGCTGCTGTGGAGGCAGTCGAAGTGGCAGCACAGGAGAAATGTAAGTGTTGTTACTCGCAAATAGTCAGGGAGGCTTGTAATGATATCCTATGGGCGGAAGCCAGGACCGCCGATAGGGATGAGGAGGAGGAAGTTAAAGATGGACAACACGGTGCCTTTAATGCGGCCTTGCTGCCGAAGGGCCCGATGTGTCTCAGTTTGGAGGATGAGGAAAGACTTAAAGACGAACATCTCTTTCAGCTGCCGGAAACACATCCGGACAAGGTTCGATTCCAGTTGGAGACTGACACGGCTGTCAGACTGGCGTCGGTGGAAACTTTTCGGACTTTCACCAAGGAAAGTGCGGAATGTAAGGAGTTATGGGAACATCTTGCTAATCCTCAAGCTAGACCTGAGGACAACGAGATACGAAAGCAATGACAAACGATGCTTGTTGCTGAAGGATGGACTCCTTTGGTACATGGGCAAGGATGAAATATATGCCAATGAGGAAGACCGTTGGCTGTTATGGGTTCCACAAGAACTCAGAACGTCATTATTGATCGCGGCGCATCATTGCCCGATGCAAAGCCACCCAGGGGTGGAAAGGATGACCTGGTCTTTGCGCAGAAGGTTTTGGTGGGATAACCTAGGAAAAAGGGTCAAGGAGTTTGTGAAGGGTTCCCCCACTGTCAGATGGCAAAGCTTCAGTATAAGCCGAATTTGGGACTTAAGGGTGAGTATGATATCACTTTGGATATTTTCGATACTTTGCATATCGATCATGTTGGTCCTTTCCCGGTGGCGGGAGCGGGAAAATTCAAATATCTGTTAACAGCGATTGATCGAACATCCATTTACGTTATCACTGTTCCTGTTACGGATGTAACCGCGGAGGTTACAGCGGCGGCATTAATTGATCAGGTATTTGGTCGCATAGGGATTCCGAGAAGGATCATCTCGGACAGAGGTACAAGTTTTGCGAATGAGGTCTCGCAAAGGATTGCCAAGTTCTTTGGGTTTGATTGGCAATATGTAACTGCTTTTAACCCAATGGCCAACAGTAAAATTGAGCGAGTGCTTACGACGCTTAAGGCAGCGTTGAAGACCTATTGGAAAAATAGTCATCTCAATCGGATATACTTTGTGCCTATGTTTACGTTCCCCATTAGCAATTTGGCTTCAGCGTCGTTAGGGGGGCACGCGCGGGGTGTGAGTCCGCATCAGGTGGTATATGGGAGAGCGTTGAACACACCAACGGAGCTGTTGTTTACACCCGATAAGTGGGAGCCGTGCGAGCTGATTACGAGCTATTGCAGGAGCTCGTAGTGCGATCGAGAAGTGTCGGGAGACGCTGAGAGAAATGCAGCGGGAACAGGAATTCGGCAAGTACTCTCATGTAGAGTATAAGGAAGGGGATACGGTCCTGTTGTATGTTCCAACGGTACCGAAGGGGGTATCGGTCAAGTTTTACAATAAGGGCATGGGCCATTTAAGATTGTACGGCAGACAGGTGCGTATAATTATAAGATAGCGCCTACGGGGGCACGAGGAAGGGAGCAGATTGTTCGTGTGTGGCCATTAGCCAAGTTTAGTCCTAATTTGCTGGAGGACGCGAGGAGCAAGCGTTGAGGCGCATTGCACCGGCATTTAGACAGCCGCCATCGTTGCTTACGCGTAAGGAGCGTGAGGAGGCGTTGCGGAAACAGCAAGAGGAAAGCAAAGTGGAAGCGAAGCATGCGGGTCGGGACGACAACGCATCATCGGATGCCAAAGATAAAAAGGATGTTATCCTTAAGCCGACGGAAGCGGTACAGGGCCGTAAGGGTACGGTTTGGAAGAAGCCGTGCAAAGATGTGGCTAAGATCTAATGGCAGGTAGATAAATTCTATCTATGTCGACCGCATGAGGATACGGTTATGGATAAGGATTTCGATCATTTCTTTTTAATGCAAGTTACGTATGTACAGCCCAAAACACTGGTACGAGCTGCGTTGGGGTTGGCACCAACAATGCAGTTTTGGAGAAGTAAAAGTGAGGTCGAGCTCACGCGGGATAGGATCTTTGCACCAGTGTTTCGAGACGGGGAAGGCTTGGAACAATGGGATGCGTCCATCGAGAAAGACGATGAGGATTTCACACCTTGGACGGTGCAGCTGATGCCGAGGGTAGTTCTGGATATGCCGTTTGATTTGACGGAGGAACGTAGGATTCCACTTTGCATATGGGACGAGGTCCAGAGTGCGGGCATATCATTTTTTCTGGTGGGTGCACCGAAGTGTGATAAGGAAGTTGCGGCGAAAAAGAGGAGACCAAAACAGGCGCCGATCGCAACAGAAGAGCACAAGGGTCGTGGAAGACCGCGGAAGCGAGCCAAAACGTGACATTATGTGGATTGCAATGGAGTCTGATGTCGCTTACGGATCATCAGCTACTTTTTCTTTTCGACGGAAGGGGAAGATCAAGGGATGGCATTTACATCCGATGCCAGAGGAAGGATAGAGCTGGAGCTCGGGGGCACGAGTTCTCACGGATAAGACTCGCACTGGACGTGGACCATTATTATTTTTACTTGATCGACAGCCGGAATGCCTTATGTTATGTCACAGTGTCGGTCGGTCGAGAGCGCCTTCGAATGAGGAGTCAGTCTTCGGCGTGGGGGTCGACCGCTGACGGCGGCCTTCCCCCCAAGGGGGAAAAGGGATTGTCGGCCGGCCCGGCCCAGCACAATACATAGTGGCATTGAGTG
>WBZZ01000195.1:57500-73572 GCA_019918135.1 Paulinella micropora
GCTCCTCTTGTCCGTCTTGTGTTCCCTTAGTGCCCTTCATACTCCAGATTAGAACCCAACCAGATGCAGAAGATGCAACAAGTAGAACCAGTGTTGACCCACACCTTGTGAGAATGATCCTTCCCTTCCTTTGTCAGCTCGTCACCGTGTGTGGTGATTCAACGAAACCTTCGCAAAATTCTCTGGATGAGGACAAATCTAAGTTGTCACAAATTGATGAGGACAAAATGAACACAGAAGGAAAGGCCTCATCTGTTGACAAGATTGTTCAAGTGCTCCAGGGATGTTTGCTGCCTCAGGCCTTGATTGACTTATTGGCGACGGAGTTGCGAGCGGTCAAGGAATGGTTCACACGTAACAAAGACATCGATTCAAAAAAAGGGACGAAAACAGGTAAATCGAAGCAGAAACCCAGGAGTAAAGTCCAAAGAGGGAAATCAAACGCTGCAGAGACGGATATAGAAGCATCGGTGGGAAGTAATGTCTCTTTTCCTGTTGGACGAGAAACTTTGCAGCTGATAGGTTGCGCAGCTGAGCTTTTGTTCGTCTTGTCAGCGCCGTCTCAGCTCTCAGTGTTGCCTGAGCAAGGAGGTGCCTGTTCCGAGCATGCCCAGGCCGTGCGAAGCCTTCTCGTCCAAAATGCTTCTTCACACAGGGAACTGGCCAGTCTCTTGCGAGATGCAGTCAGCGCAGACACTTCAGACCTTCAGCTTAGCGAAGCTGCTGCTGCTTTCCTTCCCCTGCTCATCCTGACTTCACTGCTGAAACCCGTAGCTCAGAGCACAGACAGCGCTTCCTCGGTCTCACAATCACTGGATCACTTAATTATTCAACTACCGAATCTCAGACTGTTCAAATCACCCCGCTGGATGCAAAAGAGCATATTGCATGTCCTCGAAAGCTTTCAACCTGGCAGTAAGCATTGGTATACGCTGATCGAACCCAAGCTGGACGAGATGGGAATTTCCTCCAAGAGCGATTATTTCTGCCGCGCAGCTCAAGTTCTGCTGCAAGAGTACTCGTCCTTCTATGAGAAGTGATTTATTAAACAACGCACTTGAAACGTCAGTGAACGGCACTCATATGTATGTATGTATGTATGTGTGTGTATATGTATATATGTATGCAACAACGTAGATAGGCTAGCCGCGGGCTGGATAGGAAGTCTTGTGTTGTTGTTGTTGTGGTTGTTGTTGTGGTTGTTGTTGTGGTTGTTGTTGTGGTTGTTGTTGTGGTTGTTGTTGTGGTTGTTATGGTTGTTGTTACTGTTAAAATTGTGTTTTCAACACAAACACTTCAAATTTTTGCAACAGCCACTACGCAACTTTCAACAGGCGACTCAGACCGACTCTTAAACTTTAGAATATACATTATTAATAATACTACAGGTAATATAATACCGGTAACTATTATCATACTACGGTAACTACCGGTAGTGCGAGTCAGTATACAGGGCCGGCCGGTTCACTCACATCATGGTGAAGGGTGTGGTGAATCTCTCAACCTGAGTCTCTCTAGCACAGCATATGTAATTTTAGGCGTAGTATGATTAAGCGTTGCCAGGGTAAAACGGAGGCAAAATAGGCGTAATAAGTTTTTTAACATTTCAAGTTTCAATAATTCTTTTTTTGTTGTAAAGGTCACGATGTGATCGAGTCGCCGGGCCCCACTGAAAAAAAAAAAAAAAAAAAAAAAAAAAAAAAAAAAAAAAAACTTGAAAACTTGAAACTTGAAAACCGCTGAAAAAAACCAAAAAAACAAAAAAACTTGAAAAAATTTGAAAAAGAACTTCAAATTTTATAACGGTTTCAAATTTTGTGTTTTTCTCATTAAAAAAAAATATTGTGCAAAGTTTGACCATAACTTCACCATAACTTGGTGAGGACTCTATCGGCCTGAGGCAGAGCCTCCGCTTTCTGAATCTGTATTATTAATATTAATAATACTACTCAGACTGCTGCCCTTTTTAAAAAAAGGTCAAGTAGTCATATGTAAGTTCTCCTGGTCGTTAGAGCGCCCATAAACTTCAAAGCAGGTAAACTTATTCAATATTCAAGATTTTGAGGTGCTGTTTGCACAAAATTCAATGTTTTTATCAGTGGGAATAGGTAGCAGACGGTTTAGTTTTTCAGTGTATTAAAGGTATTGCTGTGTTCCACTCGGAGTATGTTCTGAATTTTGACAAACTAATTTTCGATCTATGTTTTCCTTTTTTTTTTTTTTTTTGTACCGTACTTCTCTGCAAAAACGCTTAGGCAGGATTACTCAACATAACATGTGAATTCATTTGTGCACTTGTGTGTAAAAATGAGTGCAGAGTGCATCATGCAAACAGCATTTTTCAGTTAAAAACACCATGCTTGCTATGTCCTGAGAAGTGAAAATTGCGGTCGAAAATAAGGGTGAAAAATAGTTAGCTACCACTTTTTTCTAAAACAAACACAAGTGTCATGCTTGCTTTTGTTTGAAACGATGTGGTTTGAACATTTACCTGCTTTGAAGTACTTAACCTCCGACATGATTTTGGTGGCAATATTTGACAAGACCATGCCAATTCCCGGAGAGGAAACCAGAAAAATTTCCAAAAAATATTTGAACAGACAGGCCTATCGACATACGTAGCCTTTGAAGTGAAGGCCGCACTAAATTTTTTTTATTTGACGGCTTTTGCGGGGTCGAGATTGGTAAAAGTCATGGCTAGAGAGGGTTTTGTGTTTTGTGTGTGTGTGTTTCTCATGCATACTTTCACGTCCCGTGGCCTTGCACAGTCTTTCCAAATGTTGTGCCCATGCTGTCTGCAAAATGGTGTGTTGTAAACTTATCTATAGCATGTGTTGTTCTTTCTTTCCTGAAGCCCTTTTTTGCACCTGTCTTGTATCACTCCTATATGTGTTGTGTGTGCTTTTCTGGGAATGTTATGTGCTGAATCTATTGACAATAACATGGTCTTTGTTTTGCATATGTTCAACTACTGCTCCTTTCATTGTAACCCTGCTGTTGGTGATCTGTTCTGGGCTGCAGACAGGCTAAAAAAATCATGGGTGAAATCTTTGGAGATTTTCAATTTTTTCTGCACTTTCTGTACAAAATGCTTTTATTAAATAGTCTCTTTGATTTCCTTCACTTTCCGTACTTGTGCCGGTCTTGTATTTAAATAAAAAAATTCTGAGTGAGGGCCTTATTCCCTATTTTTGCTTTGTTTGCAGTCTTAAGGTTACCTTTTTGTAAAAAAACTTTGTACATTTAATTACAAGCATACATAGAAAGATATTACATAAAAATTTATTGAAGAGCATACAGGGAACATATGAAAACTGACTCTGATTTTTGGTCATCACAAGCACTATTTTTTGAGGTGGCAAGGTGGCCAGCTTTTTCCGGTGGGGGGTGTGCAAATTAGTTGGGAAAAAGCGGTGGGCGACGGGAAATTGATTGGTTTAAAGTCAGTTTTTACTATTTTTCAATGATTCTTTCATTAAATTAAATGTTTTTACTTATAGTTTTGAAATGTACAATTTTCATATGATAAAGTTTAACGTTTGAAATGTACAATTTTCATATGATAAAGTTTAACGGATCTATGTTTATTATGCTAACGACCACTCGCCCATAGGAGAACTTACATATGTTAGGAGGAGAATTTTCCTTGGTTTTTGAGGTTTTTGGGACCTTTTACCCTAAAAAATATTCAGGCCGGCCCAGGCCATGCCAGCCAAAAAGCCAAACTCTGTCAACTTTTTTTAAGGACAGCCTGAGGCGCAGTCTCTGGGGACTTTGGTGCGAAGCTTCCCCATGCCTCCAAGTCAAGTATCCAAGGCATGGCGACGCAAATTGGTATTAAGACCGGAGGTCTTACCCTTACGAGCTCAAAGGAAAAATGAAATTTAATAATAAAACTGAACCGTGACAACTGGTTCAAGGCTAACCTCCACTTCTAAAGTAGAAAGGGAAGCCAGAATTGAACCCAAACAACAAGCCAAATGGAAAACCGCTAAAAACGGAGTGTCCCTTTGACACAGGTCAACTGACACGATGCGTTACGTCCGTAACATACACAAATGCCAAAACCTACCACAAACAACAACCCATAAGTGTAATTTCCCTTATTTAGCCATAAATTCCCCGTCACGGGAAAAACTGCCAAATTTCACTGAATTTCCGTGCCAATTTTCCTTAATTTCAAACGGTTACTACATATGCTATAAAAGGATCGGGTCAACGCTATTAATGTGGGAGGTTATTGAATACGGATGCTACAGCTTTGTGTAACTTACATCCTACAAACCTTCACCACTGCGGTAAACGGTTAAGTGTAAAATATAGGATTTAAAGTCCTATGGGATCTAAGCTTCCTAGCTTCCTTCCCATATCCCTTATCCTAATACAACATTAAAACCGGAAATATTGTTCAAAACCGGAAATGTAATAAGAATTCATCTTAAAATACATTTAATAACAAGGAATCACTTCCACGAGTGAATTCCTGTAAAAACCAATAGCGTAATAACGATGTAGTATACCGTGGGTGTTACATAGCACTCCTTCCCCCTCCTTTGAGATCGCTCGATCTCAAATCCTGGAGTAATACCAACAGAGACTATACATCTACGTATAATCTCGTCACTACCGGCTTATGGGGGAATCCCAGCCGATTGTCCACCATCCCAAGAGCTATCCATCCTCGACCCTCGATCAAATCCTATCAAGAGCCATCCAACAGATTAAAGGCTTGTGTTTCAAGTGGGCTAAGTTCCTAGACTTAATGTTGCCCGAAGATCGTGAACTAACACTCGGAAAGTTCACGTCCTCAACCCTACGCGCGCAATTTTCCCGAAGTCACAGTCCCATAGCCTGATCGACCACCTAATCCGTCAAATGTGAATGGTGCCTTGGCCCCGAGGTTCGAATCGACCGAACCCCAAAGTCAAAACCTTAAAACGACGATGGTCTTTTCGCCGAGTTTCCCCCTCTCCCCGTACCGTGTCCGTAAAGTTTTAATGTTGAGTAGAACCCCCATTACATCATTTCTCCACACATATGGTCAATATGCGCCCAACTTCCATCCCCCCGATCCGAATTCCGTTCCCTTATCCATATTTGCATCCCCGATGCTATCCCCTTACTTCAGGCTCGGGTGTTCTTCCCAACCCAACAATTTAGTATTTTCTACAGGCTTGTACGATAGTCATATTCACATATTTTGAACTGGCATTAGCTAAGGCAGGTCACACAATGCTATTTACTGCTTTGAACACGTAGTGATAGTGTTGGCCCTACGCTCCTTTCATGATGTATGATTGGGTACACTATATCCGTACTGCCTCTGCATGTTGATATTATCTTGATCAATGCGTTGACACATATACGCACGCACATATCGCGCATTGATCTACATCTGCAATCTTTTTGATTCGTTTTCTTTTTATACCTATTTACACATCATTTGGTCAATCATCTGTTACGATTCGTTTCGATCGCAACTCCAACCTACCGTTATGGTCTGCGGGGGGGGGGGGGGGGGGAGTTATCGGAATGACTACCGTACCGGACCGAAACATTAACATTGTGTTAAAGAAATTTCTTCTTCAAGTTTTTACTTCAAGTTTACATTTCTATTTTTAGTTCCGTTACTTCAATTTTCCGTTTATTTATCATGGCAACCGTGACTGTCATATTATAACCGTTGTAGTTGTTACGTTTTCCGAACTGCCGTTAACAGATCAATTTATTTCCCTTTAACACCTACTGCGGCTTTTTAGAAAAGCTTGACTATCGCCTTTTTTCCCCATATCTGAAAACGAAAACTTTGATTCCTGTGGACATCACCCCCCGAGTTATCCGGTAAAAAACTTATTTATAGATTTCGTCTGGCCGGACACGTCTGAAATGCCAATTTGATCCTGGTCTTTTGGCGGCTTTTTGTCTTTGCGTCACTGAGCTAATATAACGAGACATCATTCTCTTTTTTGAGGACTGTGTTTGGTTATATTACCGACTTACTCTTCCATTGAGCTATCATTGGGGATAGTACATTTGGAGTCCATAGCTAAAGGCTGACTTCTTTTCTGATCTGTCGTACAGACATCAGATAAGCACAAATTTATTTTTCGCTGATCTGTCGCACAGACATCAGAGATGAAAACAAACACTCCTACTCATCCTCAAACAAAAAAAAAAACTTACAAACAAGCGATCAATTTGTCACAAGCTGGCATAACCTTTAGCCCTTGTGCACATTTGGCTTCTGTGTGCTCTTCTACAAGACACCAGACCACACCTACTCCACTCCCTCTTGCTGCTTGCATAAAGCCAAGTAGGATAAGTGCGAAACAAACATCAGACAAACACACAGACGGAGGAGAAACGAGCAAAGTACTCCCACTCTCTGTTCTGAACCATTTTCCTTGCATTTTCTCTGCAGAAACCAGAGGAGATTACACATCTCTCACACAAGAGCAAGACAAATATCGAAGCACTGTCCGACGACAGACTGACTTCTACAAAACAGCTCTTTTGACCAAACTATTGTTATCTCTGTGTAGGGCCTGACGCCCCATAACTATTTCAACAGAGAAAAGAAAGAAGGAGAAGAAGGTTGCATAGATTGATAAGAATAACAGAGAAAAAAAAAAAAAAAAAAAAAAAAAAAAAAAGCAGACGTGACTCTCATAACATAAGATGAAAGACGAGAATGAGCAGGCTGGTGTGACACCAACTGATTATGGTCCTAGTGAGGGAGGAGAGGAGCAGGAGACTCAGTACTCAGAAGAGAGGGGGGATAGAGATGGAGAGGAGAGAGAGGAGTATACGTATACAGCCGATGTAGAGTCGACAGGGGGGGGGGGGGGTAATGCACAAGAAGCGAGTGCAGGTCAGACTGGAGGCTCTCCACTGACAGAGGCAGAGAGAGAGATGGAGGATGTTGGCCAGAATATCCCAAATACATGGGAACAGTTGGCTACATATGATGATGAAGAGTCCTTCTTCCTTAACTACCCAACCTATTATAAAACACACATCTACATTCCTTACGAGAAAAGGAATAGACCAGGACAAGGTCAAAGCAACCTCCTGATCGAAATTCCCGGCCTTGCGAAGCCTCTCTTCAACAAAGTGAGGTTTGAGCACGAAAGAGTGCCATTGCAGGATATCAAGTATGGCGACACTCTTACACTGTGCGACATATACGACATATCTGCAACACTCTACGCTGCTGTGCTCGTTGCGGAATTTTATGAACGCACAAACATACAGTGGAAAAATAAACGCACAACTGCAGCATGGCTGTCTGTCTGTGGTGTCCCCACTGATATCAAGAATCTAGAAAGAAAGTTCGAAGGTAGAAACCAAAGTGGCATTGACTTTGCCCTTGAGGCTTTTGTAACTGCCTTCACACGGGCTTACAACGAAATGTACAAAGCACTGAAAGACAACACAAGGCAACATCCTGCTTACGAGGAGGTTGACCAGTCTTGTCAGGTGCTTGAACGCCTCACACAACTCCATAAGGGCCTCTTTGAGGGGAAGGAGCAAAAACCAACATGGAAACAATGGGCCCACACGAAGAATCACACTCTCATCAAAGGCCCTCTCACAACAATCCCAAATAATAACAGAGCTGATAAGTCTTCCATGACAGAAAAGGCACACTTCCTCTCTAGTGCCACAGGGCTTGCACAGTTCGTGACTCATCTAGCACGACAGGTGAAAGAAGAAGAGACTAGACAGAAAGAGGAGAAGGAGCAGAAGGAGAAGATAGCTGTGGCAATGGCAGTAGCACGGGTGGCTCCACAGCCAACGGCTCCACCTACCACATCTAACCCAGCTCCCAAGAAAGCAGGAGGAGGATCCACAGGAGGAGGACCCCAAGGGGGAGGGACAGTAATTAACTTGACTGACTCCCAGAAGAAAAAGCAGGCGCTGCAGGCAGCCCTAGCTAAAATCAAAATTGGGGGAGGGGGCCTAAGCTCTATGCTATCACTGCCAATGAGGCTGACACAGAGAAGACCCTCATGACTAAGTTCAATGAGATGGACAGATGCTTCCAGCAAAACCAGTGTGAGGTGGAGCAGGAGTATGAAGTCCTAGAACATCTCTGTGATCGATCCCTCCTTGGAGCTGGTTTTGATCGTATAACTTACGAGAAGTACAGAGGAGAGGAGGAGCTAGCAAGGAAAGGTGGACATGCAGAGATGAGTTGTACTCTGGCCATTGCTGCCCTCATTCGATACTTTAAGGCAAGTGGATACCAACACTTGTGCACGGGCACATTGATTGGGTTTGAAATTTTCGACTTAGTATCGGAGCAGTTGCAGTCTGTCACTCAGCTTGCATCTGTCTTAACAAATGTGGGCACCCAGTACACTCTCTTTTATAACCACAAAGCCATACTCCTATATTTCCTCAGTGCTTTGCACGTCTACAACAAAAATAAGCTCAGACTGCTCATGCAAGACTGCAAAACTTTCGACAAGGTAAAGCACTTGAACTTTTTGGAGATGAGCGTCTTTGAGGCCACGACTAAGGCCGTGAGCCCAAAAATGTTGTGGACCGAAGTAATGACCGCTTGTCAGAGGCTCGACAGCCAGACAGCATCCTTGATCGGTTCTGCATCGGCAGTTTTTGCATTTTTTTTTGTCATTCAACAGAACAACGACGACCACAACAATCACAACAGCAACTAGACATCAATCACAGTGTATTCGTTGGCGGGCACGGGCACAATGCTTCAAACACACAAATAAGAAATGCCCGTACAACCACGATGTCGAGGACACCCGCATCCGAAACACACTCCTCAAGAACGTACGGTCGGACGAAACCAACACCGTCGCCGTTCTGCGCCGACTGCGCAAGGATCAGGGGTGGAAATTACAGGATGTCGCGGACCATGACCACGAACTAGCTGACGCGATCAATTCTCTTTTCGCTAGAGATGATCAGAAGACGGCAGCCATAGAAGCCGCAAGTAGAGGAAGAGGTGGAACACGAGGAAGAGGAGGAGGGAGAGGAATCAATCGAGGAGGAGGAGCCCCTTTCGCACGAGGCACATACACTCGCGGGGGGGAGAGAGGATTTGTGAGAAGAGGAGGAGGAATAGGTGTATTTCAAGGTAGAGGAGGAGGAAGATGGGTTGGCCGAGGTGGATACGGCAGCGCAGAGCGCCCGTACCACAGAGATGGGGGCTGGGCAGACGGCTCGAGCTCAAGCTCGAGTTCCTCAGCACCACAGGCCTATGCGACATCAGGCGCAACCACTACCGACACTGATGCCGACTCAGGTAACAGATTTGAGGTAGTCCAATGACTAGAGAAGGAGGGAGAAAACAGAACAACATGCATTGCACGATACACCGTTGTGCAGGTCCCAACCAAGGGTACCAGTGAGTCTAAGAGCCCACAGCAGGCCACAGACCAACTCAAAGGTAGTACAATACCAGTACACCCATCACGACAACAAACAGTGCATGCTGCTAATAGGCAGGCGAGTAAAGCGCTGGCAAAGAGAAAACAGGCGGGCCTGTCGCAGCCACAGCCGAAGAAAGTAAGAATAGAACCGGCAGTTAATCTTATCAAATTGCCGAGACAGACAATAGACAAGGAGGATGGAGGACATCAGCCTCTCCTCACGGTCTCAAACAGAGAAAGCAAGGACAATCATCCTTCGCCTGTGAACAATACCCAAAAAGACATTACAAAAACGGCGGAAAGGGAGGAGGAGGCGAACCTCGAGAAAAGGATACAGATTTTAGAACACAAGCTCCTTGTATTGGCCTTAAACAGTCACCGGCCAGACGCTTTATGCTATACGAACCTTTTTTGTGAAACATTAAATACCTTTATAAACGTTGGTAATGATACTATGGCGAATATTAATATTGTCGGCCGGAAATGTACTACGAAACACCATGCGTGGTTAGAAACTAATATGAAAAAATCATCTGGCACTTTGAAAGGATTTAGTAGTCGGACGGATATAACGGGCATCATCACTTTAAATTTTAAATTGAAATCCGGACGAGTATATCAAGTGGACTTGTACGTTGTCCCCGAATACGGATCTGTTCTTTTGTCGTACGACCAACTGGCGACAATGAACGTAGTGATTGATTGCGCCGCCAAAAGAGTCATATACGGCGTAGAGCCAGGAGAAAAATATACTGTCGACTCTCTCCATGCTATTGACTCATACGAGGCCCTACACCTAGGGGTAGCATCGGAAGGGAAACAGGTGGCCATTACACACGCATATGAGGCATATATGCCAACGGACGCGGTGTCTAAAGATGGTTCAAACCTGTCAGACAAGAGAGAGGCGGAGGTCTATACGGCTACAGTCTCTACACAATGGGATAAAAAGTCGATAGACGATCTCATTGAAAAGAGGAAAGAGGAGATTATATGCATGGGGGAAAGGTGCCCATCGTTGGCGAGATTTGAAGAAGGAGCAGGGGCCGATGTATATATTACCAACGGGTATTGCTTTCATGTAAAGGTGGAAGAGAAGGACAGACAGGAGTTTATACCGAGGAGAAGGGGACGACTCCCTGATATCCCGGCACAAGATATTAAAAGCTTTATTACCGAATTCTGGGGTGACGAGCCTACGTGGCCGCGCTCACTGACAGAAGTGAAAAAGTGCCTACGCACTCTTTTTGAAAATAATAAACCATATACGGTCATACTCCCGTACAATGAGACGCGATATGGGCGCAGGAGATACGGGACCGGCTTATTGATCATCCGATACCGGTGCCCTCACGGAAGCAACACTTAGTGGTGGCTTGTCGTCTCGGGACTCGTGAGCAGAGCAGTGCATACAAACGGAAGCTCAGAGACCAGGACAAGTTGAAATTGATGATTCCTCAAGCATTCACATGCTTCGATGGTTTCTACACCCGAAAAGCTCCGTTGCAATATGCGAGATTAATAGATATGTTGGTAGGTCTGGCGGAGGACGACGAACCAGACACTGCCACATATGAGAAAACGGGAATGGACGATATATCAGAAGAAGAGTTGGGCTTGGAGGAGGACAGAGCACCCCTCAAGCATCACAAGAGAATGTCAGAGGAGGAGTTTAAGGCGGCGATAGCCGAGAAATTGGCAGGAGGAGCAGGTACGGAGAAGGAGAAAGAGGTTTTGAAAGAGAGATTGAAGGCGAACAAAATGATTTTTGACCCCCCTCAAGCGGGAGGTGTCAAGCCGGAAGACTTCACCGCGGTTATTTGTAAAATGCCAGGTGCTGAGCCTTCACCGGCGCCACGACGGGCAAATCTGAGTATACATGAAGCAAAGATCGCAGAAGAACAAGCGCGGCAGTTACTCGATGAGGATTTCATTGAGAGATCGACATCTCCAATAGTTTCCCAACCGAGACTGGTGCCTAAACCGGGAGGAGAATGGCGCTTAACGGTTAACTATGCCCGCGTCAATAAAATTTTAGAGGAGGAACGAAATCCATTACCTACTCTTGAAGAAGGAAGGCGAGTATTGCGGAACGCCAAGCTATACTCAGTCATTGATCTGAAGAATGGCTTCTGGCAAATTCCACTGGATGAAAAGTCCAGATGGCTGATTGCATTTGTAGTAGGAATGGAGATATATAAGTGGAAAGTACTTCCGATGGGACTCAAACAGGCCCCGGGACTCTTTCAGAAAGCGATGCAAAGCATGCTGAGTAGCAAATATGATGACCAGACAGAGGGAGGTTTCATGAGGAGAAGAGGACAGAAGGCGGGAGAGTACGCATTTTGTTACATCGATGACATTATCGTGTACTCCAATACGATGGGAGAGCACATCGACCATCTAACAGACATTTTCAGGCGTATCAAACTATTTGGCCTGAAATGTAATTTGAAGAAATGTCAACTCGCAAAGACAAGCGTGACATATTTGGGGTACGAAATCTTTTACAATAGAGTCTCGATATCCAAAGAGAAGAGGGAGGAGATCATGAGCCGGCAGAGGCCGAAGAATCGCACAGAGCTGCACTCATTTCTTGCGATGGCGCAATATTACAGCCAGTTCATACCCAATTGGGGTGCAACTCGGGCTAAGTTGGAGAGAATGATCGACTTCGGTGATTTTGAGAAGTGGGATGATGAAGCCTTAGAAGCGTACAACACGCTCAAAGATCTCATCTACAAAGATCCGAAGGATGTCGGACTCGTGCTGATGATGCCCGACTTTTCGAAGCAATTCGTAGTCGACACAGACGCATCAAAGTTCGCGATCGGCGCAGTCTTACAACAGGAAGATGAGGAGAAAAAGTTGCGCCCGATCATGTTTATAAGTAGAAAGTTGTGCTCGGCGGAGCGAAACTATTGTACGAGACAGAGAGAGGCACTGGCGGTGGTCTGGGCCCTCAAACGGTTGAGAGAGTATTTATGGGGTGGACCTCAGTTTATAGTAAGGACTGATCACCAGAATTTACTATGGCTGATGAATCATGAACAGACTGGCCGTCTAGCGAGATGGCAGGCATTCTTGTCATGTTTCAATTTTACAATGGTCCATCTACCCGGCAAGCGAAATGTTGTCGCTGACAGCCTCTCCAGGCTAGAGTTTCACTCAGAAGTGGCAGCTCTCGTATCATCAGCAGAAATGGAGGATCTATCCCCAGACTGCACATACGAAGTGCATCATATCGAGTCGATGCAGATGGCGAGAGGGGTCCGATATAACCGATCGGGTCTACGTCATAGCCCGCAAGGTCCGGATCATGGGATATGTTGTACAGCACATGTCCTCGAGGATGCTGAGTGGTCCTATGAAGCATATGAGAATATGAAGGCGGAGATAAAACAAGAAGAGATTAAGCAAGAAGCATATGCGGAACCCCCGCAGGAGAACAAGGAGTTAGACGAAAACCCTGAGAGGATAGGAGTGCAGCTAGAGGATGGGACTATCCACATAGCCTCACCCACTGCATGGAGACAGCAACAGGCTCTCGATCCGGAGTTCAAAGAGCTAATACAGCTATACAAGAACCCGAACGAGCTGAAAATGACGAAGGAGATTAAGGAGCAACAGAAGGAGATGGGGTGGAGAGACGGTCTCTTGTGGTACAAAGGCCAACACGGGCGCTATGCATCACAACCAGACAAATGGACTCTCTGGGTTCCTGAGAAACTCAGACACATCATTTTTGTCGCTGCTCATAACTGCCCACTACTGGCGCACCCGGGCCGACAAAGAATGCATATGTTCATTTCGAGACGATTCTGGTGGAAGAAGATGAAGGAGAATATTGATGAACAGGTCAATGCATGCATCCCATGCAAGACATCCAAAACACCATTGAAGGCGAATTTTGGCCTGATCGGGACTTTCCTTTACACTTAGGAATGTTCGAGTTCTTACACACTGATCATGTAGGACCTTTCCCGGTCACGACGGAAGGTTACAGATACCTTCTAACGGCCATAGACAGAGCCACCAACTATGTATGGGTGGTCCCAGTCAAAGACGTTACGGGCGAAACAACAGCCAAGGCGTTGATTGACAGGATCATCTCACAGATTGGGGTGCCGAGAAAAATATGCTCAGATCGAGGCTCTGACTTTAATAATGAAGTCATCGACAAGCTATCTGCATATTACGGCATGAAATGGCAATATGTCACCGCCTATAACCCCAGAGCGAACGGCAAGATAGAGCGGGTGCATAGACCCCTCAAGGCCGCGCTGAAGATGTATTGTATGAAGAAGGAGAACCAAAAGGCATGGGTGGAGGCAGCATCCTCGTTTGCCTTTGCTATGAATTGCCTACCCTCTACAGCGTTAGGTGGTTCAAAAGGTTCCGTCTCGCCATACCAATTGGTATATGGGCGTGAGCCCGCCATCCCAGCCTCACTGCTGCACCCAAAAGATTCATGGGCAGATCAGGATGAGCTGTTTGGGGTGAGACTTCGGGCGAAGATGGAGGCGGAGCAAATAGTACAGGCGCATAGGGAGGCGGAGCGCAGGAAGACTGATGCTGAAGGTGTCAGGCAGGCACACCTTAATCAAGTCAGATTTCAGGTCGGGGATATTGTACTACTGTATCATCCTCAGGTTCCTCAGGGAGTCAGCTCGAAGCTGTTCATCCACTGGAAAGGACCATACCAGATCATGGAACAGATGGGGCCTTTGAATTATAAAACCAGGGGCAGAGGAAAGTTCAAATAGTCAATGTACGAAGGCTGATTAAGTATGATCCCTTCCTACTTGAAGATGAGTCCGTTGATCAAGCACTCAAACGGATGGAGGCTGACTTTAAAGAGGTCCCACCAATCCGTCAGGAGGATATCTCGGAACGGGATGCCTACAGGGCACAAATTGCGGAGAAGGAGGAGGCTGAGCTGGAGAACAAGCGGGCCACCGACCGCAAAAGTGCGGCGGGGACTCAGACCCGCAAAAGGGTGGAGTCGAACGTGCCGGAAGGAAAGTTCACGGAGGCGCAAATAAGGAGAGCGCAAAATGACCTTATCTACGACCGACCGAGAAAGGCGATAAGGACGGCACGTTCGCAAGGAGTCCATCAAGAGGGGAGCGATGACGGAGATCAAGACCCTCGCGCGGGCAATGACACTCTCGTTCACCCCAGTTGGAAAGAAGGAGATGCGATTGGACATATTTCATGGGCCAAAGACGCTTTTTACTTGGTGAGGCCTGCGGCTCAACACGTAGCCGATGGCACGCTCTCAGATTTATATCTCATGAGAGTCATGCAGTACCTCACAAACGCCATACGCGATCGAATCGAATTTTCGACTGCGGCACAAATAATACAACCAGTCTTACATTTCTGGAGGAGTCTGGATCCAGTGGAAGATCCTAAAGTAAGACAATACCTTCCAGTATATAAAGACGCCAAGAAACTTGAGACATGGGATGATACCATATCTCCCACAGATAAAGATCATACCGCGTGGACCATACAAGCACTACCACGAGGGGTGCTGGACATTCCTTTTGACTTGGCACAAGGCGCAATCCCTCACAAAATTTGGGACGTCCTTGAACAGTCTACCTTAGACTTAACTTTGGTTGGAGGTCCTCCACCAGGTAAAGGAGTCCGCGCGCGTAAACGGCGTCTATAGTAAGTATTTTTTCTCTAGAAGTATTGTGGACCTGATCGATTGCGAACATAGCATTGATCCAATATCGTCCCGACAACCTTACTTAGATATTAAAGCTACTACAGCATTCATTCTTCTAGAGATTAACAAGACACAGCTGACAAAAAAATATGCATTCTATTCTCTTGCTTCGGCAGAGACAGACGAGACTGCCACGAAACAGCACCGTGACGGGATCGCTATTTGAGTGAGCGATGGTGTTTCCTGGATATGACCCGCATTAGTACCAGAATGATGATCTCATTAAAGACTCTACAGTCTGATCAAGAACTGATATATTTTAATAACATGAACTGCTACACCGGATTCCATCGATCTCTACTTGTATCGGCATATCGCAAGGTTAGGGCGCACTCAACCCAACTTCGGATATAGTCGTCAGACTTGATCACCTGACACTATATTAAATGATACCGATTTATACAAGGGTATGTCTTCACAAAAAGTAAATGTATTTATGGAAACCGACGACCGGTTATTACATATATATGGAAATGGCGACATTACATTATTACTCAACCATAAAACATTATACTTGGACATACTGCACAAATATCTTATCGACAGAAAAAAGAGGAAGATTTTTAATATAGATACTGAATGTGCTAGAGTATATATACGATTGGTACCGGGGCAAGTATCATTGTTGTTTTATAACGGCTAATTCGTGGTTGATGTATCTTCATATATAACTCTAAAAGAATCTTAGTCAGAAAAGAAATCAGTTCAAAGCGTATTATGTCGGAAACGAAGTTCCGCCATAAAAAACTGGAAGGGGTACTGTGGACATCACCCCCGAATTATCCGATAAAAAACTTATTTATAGATTTCGTCTGGCCGGACACGTCTGAAATGCCAATTTGATCCTGGTCTTTTGGCGGCTTTTTGTCTTTGCGTCACTGAGCTAATATAACGAGACATCATTCTCTTTTTTGAGGACTGTGTT
>WBZZ01000196.1:0-2500 GCA_019918135.1 Paulinella micropora
CACGCTACGCAGGTGCTACGAGCAGACTTCGTCGCAAGTGCTAGTTGATGGAGCACTCACCCCCGAAGTACTGGAGGGTGTAGGCGTCCAACAGGGGTTCCCTCTCTCTCCCACACTTTTCAACGTCTTTATGTGTGATCGGCTGGCGAGTGCCCTCAAGATCACGGATGTGAAGCGGCTGAACGACATCAACGCACTTCTATACGCGGACGACGTGGCCCTCATCGCTCACAGTCGCACCGAGCTCCAGAAGATGGTCAATGTTGTGGCCAAGTTCGCGGAAGATTACCGGCTGGAAGTCAACTTGAAGCCCGGCAAGACGGAAATCATGCCCATTTACACGTCGAGCAAGGCGAAACGACCAAGTATCAGGGAGCGAGGTGAGGCCGTGGTGTTGTTTCGCGGCCAGAAGCTTTGTTCACCAGTCAGTACAAGTACCTGGGAGTGGTTATCACCGACGACCTGAAGTGGAAGGAGCAGGCCCTGCGGGCTACGCGTGTCACTGAAGTCGCCACCGCAGGTTGGTACTCTTTGTGGTGTGCAGGTGAGATACAAGCTAGGTATCGTCTCATGTGCTGGAATCAACTTGTGGGGGCCAAGCTGAAGTACGCCTTCGATGTCTGGCGTGCCCCCGTATCGCAGCTCACCAAGCTGGAGGCAGCAATGCTGCGCCCCATGAGGATGATTCTCGGCATCAGCCCTAAGACAAGCAAGTGGATTACACTCTTTCTGGCGCGCTCTTTGAGTGCGGAGCGTTTGCGGCGGGCGGCGCAACTGAAGTTCTATGGACGGCTGCGTGTTCTACCGGAGAAGCGATTTCCTGTCATCGCATCTCAAGTCAAATCCGACTGGACTGCGGAGGCCGAAGGCGCTATCAGGGACTCATGGATCTACAACAAGGGCTTCAGGAGCTCCTAGATAGCTCAGAGAAGGACCTCGAGGGTTGGAGTTCGACTGTGGACAAGTGGGCCCTTCAGCAGGACGTCAAGATGGTGCAGCAACTGATGTGGGACAAGCGAGAGGCAGGCAGCGATCTTACTGATGGCCTGCGAGTCATCCTAAGACAAGTCTTTGGAACTAAGGAGTTCCCAAGATGGGTAGCCCTTGATGATGCGCATTATAATCTGCTTCGGAGAAGGTTGCTCAGCTGCAACAACCGCCTTCGGTTGTACCGCAGCAAGTTGGTCAGTGGCATGTCCCCTCGCTGCTTCTGTTGTCATGATGATGTCAATGAGTCCCTTGCGCACTTCTTATGGGATTGCCCCATGCATGAGGCGAGACGTAAGCAGCTGTTGCTGAGTATGCAGAGGCTCGGTGGCATGGCTGTGGGGGGTGCTGAGGGGGATGGAGGGAGTGAGGAGGGTGGTGAGGTCGTAGGCGGTGAGGTTGTGGTGGAGGATGTGTTGCTTGGGCGGGAGCGGGAGGGCTCTGTGCGGCAGGGTTGGGATGATATGTCGCCTGTGGATCAATCACGATTGTTTTGTAAGCTTTTTCAGGGGAAGTCGCGCTTCCGCAGTAACTTTAGGCTTGCTGCGTTGTTAGGGGTTACAGCGTTGCGTCCCCCTCCAAAGTTGGATGTGTTGTTTGGATCATATGTGTCTGAGTGTTGGTCTGCTAGGGAGGGTAAAAGGGAGGAGCTTGGGGTGGAGGATGGGGGCGCGGAGGTGATTGACCTCACTGAGGTTCCATCAGCTTCTGTCCCACCCTCTCCCCCAAGTGACGTTGATGTTGCGCGGCGCGGCCGTCCGCGCAGTGTGGACGTCCTGGCTAGAGAGAGGGGTTCGGGAGCGCAGTGTAGTGTCTCCGAGTTCTTCTCTTCAGCTAACACCCTCGCATCTAGCTCTTCATGCACTTCACAGCCCCCATCTGCCCCTGCTGTTGCTGTTGCTGCTATGTCTGTTTGGTGTTCTGACAATGCGTTGGGATCGGCTGACTCCGGTGACCCAATGGAGGCACATGTCCAGGATCTGGATCTGATGCTATAGTCTGAGGAAGCCTATTATTATTATTATTATTATTATTATTATTATTGTTGTTATTGTTATTGTTATTGTCATTGTTTTTGTGATTATTATTATTATTATTATTATTATTATTATTATTATTATTATTATTATTATTATTGACACCGTGATAGCCCAGTGGTCAAGTTCTACCATCTGGGCCCTGTCGCCAGTTCGATTCCCGTCGGTGCCACCAGTATTTTCATTGAACATACCGATCCATCCGGACCAGTATTTTCATTGAACATACCGGCCCGTCTGGAAGTGTTGGAACTGCCCTTGCGGGGGTGTCATTAGAGCTTATCGTCAATTCTTCGTACTCCCCTCACGGGTGAGACGATGGAGGCGCATGTGCAGAAATGCATCAGCCATTGACAGAGAAGCACTATTATTATTATTATTATTATTATTATTATTGTTGTTGTTATTATTATTATTATTGTTATTATTATTATTATTATTATTATTATTATTATTATTATTATTATTATTATTAT